>JAUKPT010005919.1:0-10133 GCA_032273505.1 Nanomia bijuga | reverse complement strand
GGCGTTTCCTGCCGGCTGGCTTGCTTCCGTGCCGGGTACCGCCGGTACCCGCGGTACCCGCCTTGTGCTTCCCTGCTACTAGGTTTGAAAAGTATGTCTCACTGGATGATCATTTTGACATTTTGGATCGGCAAAGTAGGGTTACTCAAACCGTTAGCTTGTTTGGTACGAGGGGCAACAGTTTCGAAAGTTATGTCAAACATTTTTGGAATTTTTTGATGTATTTCGGGATTTAGAGATTTTTTTCGGGATTATTGGATATTTTCTGGGATTTTTGAAGGAAATTCCTCAAACTGTCAAAGATAATTTTGACCTGTTTGCCCCTCGGTTAGGTATAAAGATAAATAACCGTCATACATCATGACAATCTGCATGTGCAACTTCATTCTCCCTCCAGAGGTCATAATGTCCAAAAATATCCAAGAAACAAACAAACAAGGAACCGAAAAAGCACGTGACATAAACAAATACAATTTGACTTTTAGATCCTTTTAGATTCCTATTGTATGTATTATAGATTGACGGCATACTGTGTGTCATTTGATTTGGTTCAGTATGCATGATATCCTACTGCGTCGCAGTGATTAAGCGGTCGGTCAATTATACCAGAACAGCGTTTAACGGTGCTTCATGTGCACTTGGGAATGTGGAATTGCGAAACTTGGCATTTCAGAAATTAAAAAGCATGTTGTAGAATATCATTATGAAGGATTGATGACCTTGGCAGAAAAACTCGAAATTTGTCTCTTTACAAATCAAAAAGTTACGAATTAGAAGTCGATAGAGGAAGCTCTCATTGTAGTAAAAATTACACATCATCAGAAATCAATGTGAAATGATTATTTAGAGAAAATTAATACACTTACCGGAATATTTGTAACTTTAATATTTTGCAAAAAGCAGTAATGCCACAATTCCCGCTCCTTGACCAAATTAGATAAAGATTTGCGAAAAAAGCAAAAAAAAGGTTTTTACCTCGGGTATTAAAGAATATTGAGAAATATGGCGAAGTATTAAGTGTTTACCGTTTCTTTAGTACGCTGTCTAGTATTAATTGTCGTTTCTGATTGTTATCGATTCAGCAAGGGTAAAGAAAGCAAAAGTGAAAAAAGTCTTAAACTACTTTTCAAGTCGTCAAACAACAACAACGAAAACATTCTTTTCTGCTTTTTATATTTTTCCACATTTAAAAATACTTTCAACAATCTAAATTGGTTGTAAACGATCGCGCGTCACTCGTATAAAGACTGGGTCCAGTAAAAAATGAAAATGAAAATGAAACAAAAAAAAAGAAAGAAGAGGAATCATGATTTTTTCATTGACAGTAGATATGAAACCCTTGTCTGGAGTCCAGAATGAGAGGGGAAGGGGGAAATAACGGGGTCATGTGCACATTTTGCTAAAGTAAATAAACGATGGGTGTAGAATAAATGGGGAATGGGGTGTGCACAATTTTTTACTCTCAACAATCAGGAAGAAAATCAAAGGGTCGCAAAAGACCATTCATAGTGAATCCTCATAAACAGTGAAACACTATTCTTCTTCTAAATTTCTGTGGTATATATCAATAATTCTCATTCAATGTAGTACTGAAAAAAACAGTGAAACATAATTGCAACTAATTACATTATTAAATTTCCATTTTCGACTATCATATTTTGAGAAGCAACAACACCAAAACCCGACAAACTTGTAAATCGGGTTTTAATATCAATTTTAATTTCCTGTCAACAGGCCTATCTTTCATGATGAAGCAACTGGCCACAAGGATAGATAAAAACAAACAAACAAACTATTAAACGAATTGCAGCAATTAGAAACGTCAGGAATTTAAAGGATACCTGGGCCTGGTTGTTCAAAGCATTTTTAAACTTGTTTTAAGCCAAACACTGTTTAATCCTATTTTATTTTATATAACTAGAATCATAGAAAAAAATAGTTATAAGCAGTAAAACTGGATGGCGTTTGAACAACTGGGCTCTGGTTGTTTAGCTTTAAAACAGGTTTAACTATTCTTTGAGAAACGGGCACTATCTTTCATGAAGCAACTGGTCACAAGTATAAATAAAAACAAACAAACAAACAAACAAACCACTAGCAATTACAAATGTCAAGATTTGAGAGGAATCTTTTGTATAGCTTTGACACAGAAAAACGTTTATCTATATCACGAGTTTAAATACTTGTACGTCAAAACTTATATTTCTTTACATTTCGTACAATTATCATGCTTTCGTTCTCATTTTTTTGATTGCTCATCATATATAGTTATCAACTATTTTTTGCCAACACTTTTGTTTTGAGAACTATGTGGATCCTGTGAACATCGTTGGTAGGAATTTTAGCAATCCCCGATGGATTCCTGCTAATGTTCAGTTTTGGGGCCTACAGTTGAAAAATCAAATGGTTCTTTTACCCCTCTAATCACGAAGCCCATGACAGTCTCCGTAAGTTGTTGAGACTTTTCTATGTAGGTAACCAATAAAAATGTATTAGCAAATTTGGCAACCATAAATATACAGTATTCAAAGAAGCCAAATGATTTGGAGCAATTGGGAATTTTAGAATGATATCTTCGAAAATCAAGATACAGTACCAAGTGGTTCAATCGATACCCAGAACCCGTTTCCCCAACTCAAATTTTAGATTTCACCTACATTCACCATAATCCCCCCCGGCTGAATACATAATGGGAGAATAAGGTTCTGTTATATTTAAAGTATTTTATCCATTATTCCCCGGCTGTGAAATCGATTCCCCAACCCAATGTATAGATGAAACCCTGAGTACTCCAGGAATATTCCGTTTTTGTATGACCCTATTTATAGATCACATCACTTCCACCTTTCCCACCCATCAGATCCTTACTCATCAAAACACGATCAAGTTGTTTTCGTCGGGTTTTCGCTTGTGCTAAGAATATTCTAAAAACCTATCCAAATACATGACTCGTGTTTATTGTGTGCTACATTCCTGAACACACATGACCCCCTTTCATCCTTTTGTTGAACCCAGAGGCTCGCCTAGTGGTGGATCGTCATTTTCTGTGAAATCTTATACGTCTTAATTAACTAACGTTTTGAACTCTTAGTGTGTGAAAATGTATAACTTCTTGGTTCTTGAGAACTTAAATGACCTATAAGAGATTGTCTACAAGTTATAGGTAAATTTGCTCTTTGATTGGTTAAAAATCACATCATCGAGAATCTGATTGGTTTCCTTTGAAATTCTTTCGTGATTTTAGTTTTGAGAAAAACATTGATTGCTGAACCTTGGTAATGCATTTTTTAACTAATCAAACAGAAAATTTACTTCCATAGAAAGAAAAACATATTAAAAATATCCCTTTTTTGATAGATACCAAAAAGAAAATATCCAAGAATATATTGATCAAAGGGCAACATTTCAGTAAAGACTCTCCTGCTATACCTTTTTTTAGGGGATGGGGAGAGTCCATTATTTTTCTATCCTCTCATGAATGACGTAAAGTTATGATACTTTGACAAAGTGCCCCTGGTGAAAGGAAAGGAAAGGTATGCACTAATATGATGGAACAGTCATGCACAGCCCTAGGCTAGTCCGCGGACTATAGCTCCATCTAATGGCTTAAGTCCTACCTAATGTTTCTTCAGCTATAAAATGACTACCCAATTTTCCTCACATGGCATGGGTTAACCTGTGCCCTCGCTAAGAGCTCTTAATTTACATGAATAGAAGTGTGTTGAAAGAAGAATTACAACTACGCAAACACTTTTTCATTTCATTAATTCAATGCTGCAATCTTACATACTTTAATTCGTATCATACCATAATAAGCAAACATCACCATAAAACAGAAATACGATAAATCTTCAATAACCAACTAAACAATCGCCAAAAAATTTCCCAACAGGGACGGCAAAGTGCTATTTTTGTTAACAAGAATAGATTAAGATTATTCAAAAATTGCTATAAGTTATGCAGATAAATTTCATTAAGAATTTGTCGCAAAATCAAAGCAAGAATAACTACTAAATTTAGATTTTGTCAAAATAGTAACACGTATTATATAGGATTACTTATTTATGGTACGACAAACTTTTAGGAAGGAAGTCCAAAAATTAACACGATGAATTTGACTGGAATTTGTCGTAAAAGCTTTGATTGATTTAATCAATTGATTAAATTAGATGTTTTTGATTATAATAACACATATGTTATAAGATTAACCATTTTTGGTACGACAAACTTGTAGATAGATGAAATAAACAGAAAAATTTCAACTGGAATTTGTCGTCAATGTGGACTGCTAAATTTGGATATCTTTTTAATCATAGCAACATGACATTGATATTTCAAATCATTACCGAGACCATAAACTATGCAGAGACAAATTTGTCAAATTTGTTTCAAAGGTGTTAGCTTGGATAGGCAAATAAATTAGTTTCAATATTGCATCATAAATATTTTCCAAAATCAGTTATAGCTATTTGAAATATCTTTACAGGTTACAAAACATTACACATTTGATATATCAAACACGTTTTGATTCCAAAAGGCAAAATAAAAAGAAATTTATCAGTTTATAGCTTACTTTCTCTCTGGTCCCAGATTCTTTGCTACATCCAGTAATCGACTAACACCCATGAAAAAACAAAACCAAATAAATATTCCTCTTGGTATAAAAGGATTTCCTTTTAAATCCAACAAAATTGGCGTAGTCATAGGGATTATGTTCCAGCACATTACAAATTCATAAAAATCATAAATTGGAACGGACCCAAATTCTATTTCTGATGTTCAGAGAAAAACGTGCTTGGCAAAGTCCCGTATCCATACATGTGGGTCATAAGAAAATTACTACTAATACTAACTAACGAAACTATTACATAACTATCGAACTATTACATAACTTACGATACCCGCACCTGAAAGGCTCATATGGGGGTAAACAAAAAAGGGGGGATGTCAGACCCGGATTCCTGGCAAATATTTTTGTCAATTCCGGAATCCAGTAAAGAGAGAAAGTATACTTAAAATTTCCCCAAAATAGCTTATGTCTCGGATTTCCGGAACAAAAAAGATAACTCCACGAACCCCGGAAGGCCCTAAACCCTCTTCCATCTCATAGATGTGAATGTTGGTCCTTCTTCAAAACTATATTTCCAACTCTTGTTTTCTAAAAAAGAAACAATTTTCACCCGGCCGGTGCGCCAGAAACAAATCTATTATTTTTCTTTATATAAGGGAATGATATTGTATTGTATACATTACCTTTAGAGCTGGAATTTTGAGTTGAATTTTTTGAATTTCGAGGGTATTGCCGTGACCTTTCCGGGTACCGCCGGCTTTTATCTCGCCCTATTGCCTTCTTTTGTACTATGCACAAATTGTACTTGACCAGACTATAGTTTTTACTTCAAACAAGGGATGATACCAGAAGAAAGAACTTTGAACGTCAACTTAAATTAATGTCACGAGGGAAATTATGTAAATATCAAGTTCGTATCAATCCAATCACTAATCTGGGCTTCATTGGATAGTTAATTCATAACGGAACCACCATACGTGAACACTTAGGGTTCACCTCAAAATGTAGGTCCGGATCTAGAGGATCTAAAGGATCTAGGTTTTTAAGGTGTAAACCTTACTTAAATAGACATCATAAGGTAATGCAGGCAAAAAATTATAAAATAAAGTAATTAGATACAACTAATTTCTAAGAGTAACGACAAATTTTGTTTATCATGAAAAATGTATCTGGCTCACGTCTTTTCGTATAAGTAAGGTTTACCTGAAAGAACCGTACGTCCCTGCCTCAAAGGTTTGTCTAAATTTAGACTATTGATTCAGTTGAATATTACATCATGAAATGATGGTATTTTCTAATGAACCAGTTAGATTCTTCGTGATGTAATTTTCAACCAATAGTCTAAATTAGACAACCTTTTGAGATGATCCTTAAGCCCTTTGTTGTAATTAGCATAAATTATAGCTGACACAACCAATTAAATCAATCAAGGTACACATGTTTTTATCCTTGTAAGAATTAAATACCTACAAAACCTGTAATCAAAAAATCCATGTAAAATGACAAGGAACAGTGATAATATATTGTTTCGATCTTGTAGGAAATTGTTATCGGCTATACCTGGACACGTACTAACATGTGGAGAACATGACACGTGATAAGGTATGTTGTGAGGAAGATAAATTTAGTATGTGCACGAAACGACGCCTGCAAGAGTTTATCTGGATAGGTAGTTTGGTTTATCTTACCCAGATATCGTAAACATGTGCGGACTCCGCACTAAGGCTGTATAAATTTCTTCGTTTGACTTAATTTGATAATTGTAATTGTTTGCAGTTAGGAACACCCTTGGATATATCGTCCAAAGGAAGGAAAAAACTACTCGGAATAAATCATATTGAAAGGTTTTATGACGAGAAACAATCCAGAAAATATTTCATTTTTCTTTGTTGTTACTTAAATACATAAGACAAAATTTGATCAAAAGACGAAAAAGAAATTCAAACTTCAAACATTAAACGAAAAACAATATTAAAAAAAGAAAAGAACAAGAATTATTTGCAGCTAGCTTACAAATGAAAAGTACACTCCAGGGTCCCCAATACCAATAATTTTCAAGATTTCATTTCTTTTTACTGCCTTAGTGAAGTGGAGGTACTGACATCTTCTATGTAGATTTCAATTCAATATGGCTTAAATGGTCTAAAAATCAAGATTTTGAATTTTTTGTAGCTGAGAGCAATTTCACTATTTCATTATTTACTATTTACGATTCTATTCATTCACATTTAAAGCATCATTCTTTCTCACAACCCCTTTGCGTAAGGGGACGTTCACATATTGCGAACTCATTTTTTTGACAATTTAGACCCCCCCTTCCAACATTAATTATGCAAAATTTAAATCACGTAGTAACCATTTTCAAGTACCCCTTCGCCCTCTCATACCTCATACCATACGTAACATGGGAACGATCCCTAGCCAAACAAGGTATTAACTTTTATTTTTTCTATTTCATTAATTATTTTTATTTCATTTATTATAATTAATATTTTTATTTTCATCATTATTATCATTATTTTTTCTCGATCTGTATATTGTAATGATTTATTGATGTAATTTTTAATATTTAATTTATATAGTTGTATCAGCTGAAATAAATAAAATTGCTAAAAAAATTGCTAAACTGTCAACGCCAACTATGCTAAAACCATTCAATTGCTAGTTATTTTGATATTACGTCACAAACAAAACTTAACTTTTGACCTGGTCATCACAATGTCATTGGAATAAAATCTCAAAACATATAGCCATTATATATCTAAATCTGTTTAACCTTTCCGGTTTAACTCGCAAATGGATTTACCAGGTGGATTAGTTCCAATATTCCCATCCATCTTATTAAGCAAAATTTGTTACACCCCATTTCCTCTCATCCGGAAAAAAACTTTTAAAAGCTCATAGTTAAGCTGTCAACCCAAATTAGATCTGCTTTTCTTAATTTGACATTTTCTAATTAAGCCGAAAAAATATAGTTTTATTTTCGTTGACGAAAAGAAACCCGGGCGGCCGCAAAAAGTGTCTTTCGTAGAAAAAATATATAAGAAAAACAGATTAAATTATGCCATGTCACTTTTTCATCAATCTCTTTTCCTAGTAGATAATACGACACTATACTGAAAAATATTTCACCCTAAGCAAAAAATAAAGTAATCTTTGAGCATATTCAAATGCTTCTCCAAGTGGCAGTACGAAACTGATACCAAGCGAAAATTACAACAACTCCGAGGCTTAATTCGTGCCACCCCAAGCAAAATTATTTCCGGCCTCACCCCGAGCAAATCCGGTTCATTGCATGGAGCTGTGACACAGGGGTGTAATTTAGGATATAGATCATCAGAGAATTGATTCCCACATTTGTGATGAATTTGTCAGGAAGTCTCTTTTCACATACTACTCATATAATAAAACCCTACCTTGATGCAAAAATGCATCTCATTGGTTAAAATCTACATCATCAAGAAACTGAATTGTTCATTTAAACATCTTATTTACAGATTTTATTTTGACAAATAAAATACCAAATAATGACATTTTCACCGAAACCAATCAGAATTATAATGACATACTTTTCAACCAATTAAATGACAAATTAACCGATGTTTTGTAGACAATCCCTAAAAAATGTACTTAACAAAGAAAGCTATTCTAACTTTGGCGCGCGTTTCTTTTCAGTTACTAACTCTCTATATCCCTATCAGTAATTAATTACAAGATCTATGACTCAATAGCTTTTAATTTATGCAATGATGACGTAAATATACATCAGTAGAACTAATGTAACGGTATGAAACCGGGGAAAATTTTCAAAATATTGACTTATATAATAGAATTAGATATAATTAGATAAGGGGCGGGAGATTACAAAAATATATAGGCAGATCATTTCTCCAGAACTATCCGGAACGGGGTTTCACTTTTTTTCCCAAAAAGTCTTTATTAATACAAGTAAATACTTAAGTCATATAACGAACATTCCGGAACGGGCATTCAATTCTTTCCAAGAAGCCCTTAATTAATAAGTAAGTACTTGCGTGATAAGTTTTTAAGAAGGGCTGGGAGATGACATTAAAACATAAAGAGGCGTATATACAGACAAAGTACCCCGATATATTATCCGGAGCGGGCTTTAATTCTTTTCCTAGAGATCCTTAATATATTTAAGTAAGATGACATTTTTCGTAATTGTTTTTTACTTGGCGTTGAAAATAACTTTTATCGAGGTCAATTTAATTTGTTTGATGTATTTGGAGGAGGTAAGATCCAAAAAAAAGGGGTTGGACCAGTTACTATAATGGGAACTTAAGAGCATTTGGAATGGTTATTTTCATCTAAGTTAGGTCATCTATGTAGGCCATTGTAATCAAAAAACAAAAATAGCTTTAATGGAAATATCGTCTAGAAAGTGGAAATAGTTGATTGATCTAGAGATACCACAAATTAAAAACATGAACAAAAATGTGCCAAGTAGGTCAGCTTAAGTAGGACGCAGCTTGGTTTCTCTTTACGTAGAGCATTATAATCTTATATTGCCAATTGGTCCATAGGACATTGATTACTTTGCAGTATAAAGACAGGAGTTTGGAGAGAGTTTTATTATATTTTTTGTCGGCATCAAAAAGACAAGAACTTTTAATGGCAATTTGGTAATTTGTATTTTAAGGGTGAATTAAGGGGTTGTTTCTGGCTAATAACTTGTAGCTACCTGTATAAAGGCCCCCTGCCACAGTATCCCGGTGAGATCCACTCTGGTAGCTACCTCCGATAAGAAAATTTGTCAAATCACCGCCCACCCCGATGATTTTTTTAAGACTCTTTTCAACTGTAGTCAAATTCAATACTTGACCAAGGTGACTAATGAAAGAAATATTTCTCCTTAGTAAGAATTATCCCAGCCAATATTCGTGACCAAATAAGAACCCTGGTGAATTTTTGTAGTCCACTAGGGCACTGAAAAACTTTTTTATTTGCTGCTTCGCTGCAGATCCCAGCTGCCACCTGAACTCCACTGGAAGTTCACTGGAAGTCCAATTGAATACCGCCCGAACTCCACCTAAACACGCCAAAATGCTATTATTTCAGGTGGAAAGTTCAGGCGGAAACAAATAGAAATTTCCACCTGAAAATAACACACTGAAAAATCTCACCACCTGAATTTCCACCTGAAGTTTATTCAAATATTATAAACTCGATGCAAAGCTCGGTTCCAGCGGGCCTGTAAACGGCGTTTCGGCGATACTGTGTCAAAATCTGTAAATTATACCCCATTGTCTAAAGAACTGCGTTCCTTGCTATTCTGTTATCAAATATAAAAAATAATGATAGTTTTTCAACTCTAAAGGTGAAAAGAAGACTTAGTGTCAAAAATTTGGTCCTTTGAGACCTTTCAGTCCCTTTTATGACGTCATTAGAGAAACATAGGTTAAATTAAAGGTTGGATACAACTAAAAGTTAGTTAGTTTTTCGCCGATGTATAAGTGGTAAACCCGGAAAAATTGACTCCTTTAAACATTTTTGAACCGATATCACAACCAATTTGCAATTTATACATTTTGGATGAATT
>JAUKPT010005918.1:0-10133 GCA_032273505.1 Nanomia bijuga | reverse complement strand
GAGTTTAGATACTCAATTCAATATTGTTTTTTTTAGTCCGTTTCACGGCCCTAATTTGATGGCTGTATGAACCCCTGTACTGTATCTCTATGAATTAGCAAATTTACTAGTACCTGTCAAAGGGTGCCATTTAATTCATGGATAGAATATGGGTTTAAATTTTGGCCCAAACTACATGTTCTATTTACCTATCATTGGAAATTTTACTTATATCATTTTAACATTCCCCAGAACTTTTTATAGTTGTTTGAAATTGTACTTTTCCAAAATTTCTTCAAATTTTGTTATCATATAAATAAACGTTTTTACCAAAACATGTTAATCTGAAAGTTCATATAAAATATTCTCCATTCCCACTTTGGCAGAGAGCTTTTGGCTTAAATCTTTTTGATGTCGATCCACTGGTTGAAAATGATAAAATGGATCGGCTAATTGTCTTATAATACACTAATGACAAATTAGACAGTCTAGCTTTTATGGTCAAATACATTTCTTAAATATTATATTTCTGGGTTTGGGTTTTTAAATGCATCTTCAAATATTAACAATGTTAGATGCCCTGTAGAGATTCACCCTGGTGGCTACCCCGGTGAAAAGATGAAAATATTTGTCACAAAGCACTCAGATGAACTTTTACGAATTTTTAAAACCTTTGACAAATTTTGAAAAACAAGTTTATTTCCCTCCTCATTTTATACTTCGCACCGGTGACTATTTTTTAATATGACCATAGAAATATCTCTCCCTGGTCGGAATTTTCTATATCCCGGTTCAGTTTCCTGCTAGAATTTACAATTCCAGATAATATTTGGAAGCTACCGGGGCATTGAATTTCTTGTCACATTGTTTTGAAAGCTATGTTAAAAACGGAAATCAGGAAAGATTCTTTACTTATTTTGTTTGCTCTATTTCCAAAAGAAAATTCTGAGTTTCATAATATGACATAATATGACATAATTTGACATAATATGACTGTCTTTGTATGATTCCTTAAATATTAAACCTGTTCGCAGTCAGGTAAGAGTTTTATCATATCTGCTGAATATGTTACAAAGTATAATTATTTATATTTTTAGTTAAATATATCAATTGGATTCTCAAAAGCCTGGGCTTCTACGTTTAGGTAATAAGATCTAAGAGCTTAGCATGATAAATAGTGTTTTTCAACAATGATGGTAATATTTTCCCACCGTGAAATCACGTGATTGAATGAAACATGGTAACATGAATCAAGTACTGCTTCTGTGTGTGTTCTCCCTGCTAATAACAGGTAAGAAATCATCAATATTATCTACATAGTTATTAAATATTTCAGCCTAATATGCACTGATAGTTGTATCATAAATTGAAATTAGGCAAAATAAGCTAGAATTATCTATATCAACAGATTTTGCTTTTGGAGATCTCTAATTATGAATAATCCATGATCAATTGGTTAAAGATTTAAAATGTAGCAAATTATGCCATTTTTAATCCACCTATGTAAAAAGTTTTTAAACCTGAAAGCCTTGAGAAAAACTTCAACTAAGGGTTATATATACAGTGTAAGGGAAATTGATATTGATTTTAGTGCAAACAAAGCGATCGGATTTCCTGGAGGGCAAGGAGTGATTACAGTTCAGCTAAGGATTTTTTTAAAGGGAGAGGGGGGAGGAGTCAATTCTGTCGGGTTTTTCCTCTTAATCTAGAAGTCATAACCTGATAACTGTTTACATATTTCAAATTTTTAATACATTCATCATTCTTCTTCAGGTGCTGATGGCGAACGTAAATCAAAGAAAGACGAAGACACGTCACTATTCAAACTTTTGTCGTCTGAGAGCGTAAACAAGCAAATCTATAAAGCAAGATCAACGTCAGATAACCCCGACGATTCCGATCTGACGTTGATAAAAAATCCGATAGACGACGCAAGTGGGGCGTCAACATCTAAAGACTCTCTACAAGATATTTTATCTCGAATACAAGTTCAAAACAATAAATCTCCTCTGATTATCAAAGAGATAGAGACTAATACAGCAGGACAATCAAGTAACGTAGCCGATACACTTCCTCAAACTAGTAATGAGGTAACAAAAGTGTCCTCAAATACCGACCTAGAGGATCCTTCATCACTTCACATAACTATTAGCCCGACAGAAAATGCCAAAGCGGCTGAAAGCAAAATTGCTGCTAAGCAACCAACCACATCATTAGTATTTGGAGGCGCGTTTTTTACTAACGATAGTATAAAGAACTTGAAAGAGGACGTGTCAAAACTATCGTCTAACGAAGCGGCTAATTTAGCCATTTCGAATGCAGTTCTGTCACAAACAGGGACTGGTAAATCAGAGACTAATACCCAGCCTCCTATGATTACTATTACTCCTAATAGTCAATTTAAACTCGATCAGAATTTAGTTCCTACAAAGACTTTAGAACAAAATGTACAAAAGATGGCTGAACTGCAGACTACAGCTCGGCCACTTTCTGCTGCAGTGTCTGATGCTACTAAAGTGTCGGCAATAGCGTTATCGCCGAATGATAGTCCTACTGTTCAGATAACCGATGTTTCGTCCAACGCCGTATCGAAATTAGTTCCGAACGGGTATAATATACAAGATGTGTCCGGATCGAATAGTGATTCTAATAAGTTTTATAGTAAAGAAAATATGCAACCTTTGATAGGGAAACCTGGACAGCAGGTTTGTATGAAATCATTTTATGGTTCATTTATAGATAGCTTTTTTAGGATTACTTGTAAGTAACTGCGTCGAAGAAGAATCGTGCTCAGAAAATGAAGAAGAATAAAATCAACTTCTTTATTTCAAATAGAATTTGGATGTCTTTTAATTTATTTATCTTACCTGATTTCAAGAGTATATTCATTTTCATTCTAGTTTTATTTTTCACGAGGTTATACGTTATATCTTATGACTCTCGTTAGAGCCGAAATAAGCCCTAAATGCATCAAAAATCATTATAATTAGTTTTAACGTATATGAAAAATGAAAAATTTACTAACAATCCTAAAAAAGTTGTCTATTATTTTGAAACAGACTACAGTTTGATAACTCAGTTAAGAATGCATGTACATAATTCAATCTGGGTATCTTATAAGGGCTGGATTTACAAGTGGTAACCATGGATGGCAACAATCGGCAATGTTCCTCTTAGTCTTTGGATTTTTGTTGAGTATTTAAATTTCCTTTCTCGGTTATTCCTCAAATAAGCCCAGTGTTACGACCCCTCCTGGATCCCCGTAATTTAAAATATCAATTCACTGAGTTAGCATCAACAACAATTTTCCTTTGTAATGCGTTAAATTCGCATTTTGATCCAGTTATTGAAAAATGTTATGCGTGTGTAGTATTCGTTTATCCATCCCAGATAGAAGAGCTTAATGTATACTGCCTCTATTGGAATGCTTGTGTAAATGAATGAAAATCATGAAATAAATGACAATCTATATCTAGATTAATTTTTAGATTAACCCATCTTTCTGTCGAATTTTAGCTTACGCTGCACTTTCAAACTTCCGAAGAAACCGAGGCGAAGAAACGAGAACAAGAACGACACGAAGCGACAGTTTTGAGCAACCCGAAACCGAAAACCGAGGATAACCAAAGCGAGAACATAGATATAAAAATACTAAAAGAATTCGCAAGTAAAAAAGGTAAGCTCAAAGCTATGGAAAATTTAGCGTCTATCGAAGAAAAAGTTCTATTGGGGAATTCGAAAGACGATGATGTAAAAACAGCAAAACTCGTAAAATTTGTCGCTAATGGTTCTAGAAACAGCGACCTTGGAACAAACGTCGATAATGGTTCTGTAAATCCGACAGCTGATCCAACAATGCCGTCAGCTAATATTATTGCCGATGAAAATAGCAACATTGCTCCGACAAGTAATATGACGGATGAAAAGTATCCAATCATTATCATAAACGCCGACGAAAATGAACGTCATAAATTAGATTTTGAAGGTGAAGACGGCGCCGTATCGTCAATTTCGTCGTTAAAAGAAAAAGCGAACCCATTTATGCCGGTTAGTTCGTCGAAAATCAGTCAGGCTGAAAGTGACGAGCTATCCGAAGAGGATTTACTAAATAGAAAACTAAATTATTTAAAAGACAAGTTACGACAACGTAAAATACTGAATCATATGCATGAAATAAAACTTGCCGAGCTCGAATCAAAGTTTCACCCAGGCGACTTACCGGCGAAAATGATTAATGAGATCCCATCATCAAGCTTAGCGGAGGGAACTGCGTTGGACCAGCATCAATCCGCCGAACAAGGTAGCGGCGTCATTGATAGAAATTTGCCGGCGATATCGCCGATTTCAGGAACTACTTCAGCAGAAGCAGTACAACAACAAATATCGTCACCACAAGAAAATCCGTCAGCATTTACGTCACAAGGAGAAGGTTCGAAAATGCCGTTCGATCCTTCGCAATCGATGATAAAGAATTTGACGGATGCTGGTTCGAATCGGGGGACGATGGAGCATGGGGCCCCCGCACCCCAAACAATGTTTTCGTTTTCTTATGATCCGAAATCTCCATTCGGTAAGAATACTTTTCTTATATTGTTTCTGTTTACTTCTATTATCTTCGAATCAACACACTGTTCTCAGTGGCGGATCTGGAGTGTCTTCAGTGTCTTCAGGAAGACACTCATTTTTGATAAGATCAAATTCCTTTTGTCGGTTTTTTTATTATTTAAGACTTACATGGCACTGTAAATTGTAAAACTAGATTCAAGATGTAATCAGGAAATAAAATGAAATATGAAATATAATGAAATATATGCGTTTCCAGTGTTTCAATTTTAATTTCCCCACAAATGTCACTTTTGAAGACACTCAGAAATTGGACTAGATCCGCCACTGGTTCTTATAATAGTGGAGAGGAAAAAAACTCACAATGGTGGATGAAACACTGAATTCTTGAGTGGAAGCGTGAAACTTGATGGGTGAAATTAGAAATTAGAAATATTTTGTCTTTTGGCCAAAACAAATTAGGTCCTTAACCAGTCATTATTATCTTATTATTTTTATACCCGATCCACTCTTAATTATCATAGAGACTTAATTCTAGTGTACACTAAAGCACTTAAAACTGTTTTTCAGGTTTAATTTTGTCCAATGGTTTATTAACCTCAGTGGATACAAATTTTTCTCGAAAAAATATCTTTATTTATTTTACACCGTTCTAAAATGCGTTTAGAATAGTGTGCCGATATGTCGACGTTATAATTAAGGATTTTGGGATTGTTGTTCGGACAAACATTAAAGTTATCTGCTTTCGGCTTCATATCTGAGCATTTTTACATATGTACGTGCTATATATATAGGATTGTTATGACCTCTTTTGTTTTGTAACATATGTTAATTAGTAATGTAATAGCATAATCATTCATGCATTTGATTTAACCATCAATCTTTGATCAAAATATCTCAGTGGAATATCAAATAAAGCGTTAATGTTCACGAAAAATTTCCCAAAAATTAATTTTGTTCTTGAACACGAAAAGTTTAACAAAAGAATATATACAAGTGGTGCCTCGAAAAATTATAAGCGCAAGGAATTGTGGGATTGATGTTCGCACAAACATTGCAGTAATTCTATTTATAGAACTGCATCGGTACGCTAATAGAAAAAAAAAGTTTTTCATTGTAACCCTAAAATATTTTAGAACGATGGTTCTAAAGCTATTGAAATTCAAATTGAATAGAATTACTTTCACAAAAGAATCTATTTATATCAATAATCTGCTTATCTTATCTATTTGTGACGTAAAAGTCCATTGTGAAAAGCACATAAACCTTTTATCCTTTTATCGCTATTCTTTTTCAAATGCAATCAAATCATTGGTGAAGCGACAATTTCCCACTCGATAGTTTCCCACCGGCGCCTATCCCACGCAACAATTTCCTACTCGGACAGTATCCCACTCGGACAATTTCTCACCCGATAGTTTTCCACCGGATCCTATCCCACTCGACAATTTCCTACCCGACAATATTACACTCGACAGTAGAGCCCATAGGAGATAGGGTTAAGCCTATTGTTATTGTTATTTAAGTTATTTCATTTATTTCGCCGTAAATATAAATTTACATAAAAAATGTTCTAAAAATATTAACAAGAAATATTAACAGTTTTGACCTTAATATTGAAGGTGATATTGGAATCTATTCAATTTTGATATAGGTTCAGGTTAAGGTTAAACAATCGTTAAACTAAACGAACCTTCATACAGCGGGGTCATCATGTCAATCTTTTAGAAAATTGAAAATTTTTTAAAACATGGTTGCCTGAGATATCTACGTAAGCAGATATCTTAAGTATTGTATCATTTTCTTGATTTTAGTATGAGCTTGATTCATATTCTGATATATCAAAAGAAGGTTTTATGGGGTTGGTGTGGCATAAAACTGTTGTTAAATCATTGTCTCCAACACGAGAAAACAAAAAAGAACTTGTGAGTTTATTTCGCAATTTTTGTCATTTTTAAATCAAGGATTGGAATTTTGAGTTTTCATAAAGGAATAGATGAGGTAAAAGCGACCGACACTATTTAAATTGAACCAAGATTGCAAGGATGTGTCTTAGGATAGAATTCTCTTAGTCGATTAATTAAAAATAAAAAGTTTTATGATGTCAAAACCAATTTGAAAAACTCAGATCGTTTTTTACTTAACAAAAAGAAACACTTGAATGAAAACTTTACTTTTTTCTCTCACTCATTCTCAACAGGTATCTCCATAATTACACTTAATCTTTTTTGCACCGTTTACCATTCGTGCGCAAACACAACAAACGTATGAGGACAGTGTATGTTACCTGTTAAATAAACAATCCCGTACTTAATTCTTTTTATAACGCTCCTTGTTTGATGTGGAGTAAATAGTTCTCAATATACACGCAAATAGCTACGAATAGTTTCGAAATACTCAAAAATATCGGACCAAGCGAATTTTTCAATGCAATATTGATACTTTTTAGGGATTGTCTAAGCGGTCAAAATTCTCATTCACATTTTCCCTTTTATCATAGAAACATAGAAACAAATAATGACATTTTGAAAATAATTAGTAGTTATCTTTATAATGATGTAATTCTTAACCAATCATTTACCAAAATTTACCGATATTTGTAGAGATATTCTTTAGAGATATTAATGTCACAAACAAATGGATTCTATCTTTTTTTACCAGTTTCATTTCGCGTAGATGGACTATTGTTATGTTGATGTAAATATTGATATCTTTTTTATAGATGTACAACGCTTACTTTATTTACAAAATGTTATGTTTTACAAAATCTTGTTCTTCTTGTTCTTTTCCTGTGTCAGTATTATTAAATATTATATTATAAAGAATATGATTGGTTCACTTTGAAACCGTGAAAATGTCACAACTGATAATATCATTTTTAGATAAATCAATTAGAATCTTGATGATGTCATATTCAACCAATCAATAGTAATAGTCAAAATTAGACAATTCTTATGCATAATTATAAGTTTAGCGTCAATATATATATATATATATTCTTGGACTTTACCTTATTCAATATCTGTGTAAAGTTTCAGTCCATGTTGACCACTGCTTCATACGTTTGACAAATCTCCTGCATAATTAATTAGTTGAGCGTATTAGGGGATGGTCTTTTTTTAATACAGAACCAGGGGGAGTCAAGTGGTAGGGATGTCAAATATGTTTGACACATTTTGCGGAGGATGACATTTATCTCAGAAATTTTAAGGGGGGTGGTCAAAAAAATCTTGCTTTTCTCACTGAAAACTTTTTATCCTTCATCTATTTTGACAAAAGTGTAATTGCATTTTTCGACAGTTGTGAGTACTGATTTTCAAGATTGCCACCCTGTCGTATGCTATTCAATTCTAGTGCAAACCTGAGTAGAATTGATACTTCAATAATGTGTACAGTAGTGTTTCAAATTAATGATCCCACAACTCAATTGAAATTTCAATTATCACCGACTTTGCTGATAGAAAGAGTTTTGTTTCAACGGATGAGAGGGGTGAAATTTTTCTCGTCTCGAATAGGGGGAGTCTAAAATTTTCGTTAGATTTTGAGGGAGGTAAAAAAAATTGCCAAATTTTCAAAAATGACTCCCACCTGGTTCTGTAATAAAAAAGACAACCCCTTAGTGGTTTTCAAAATATTTTGAATGTGAGGTTCATTGCCTTTCCTAATTTTTTATCAAATATTTCCCATCATATAGTTGTGACATTTTACGTCAATATACATTTTGTGACATATCGCGTCAAGTGTGACATTTCGCGTCTGTACACCCCCTCCTTGATTACGTAATATGTGAATGATTCCTAATATAAACAGGTGGTCACTCCTTATCAAGATATTCTTTACACAGTATTTCCTACATTGTTTGAGTTTCATACATATTTAAGAGGAAGTATTGATACATTTGATTTATTACTCTCATCCCAACAAAAGGTTTTATCGCATATCCCTTTATCTCCATATTGAAAGTAGCATTCTTCTTGTGTATTCCCGATACATTTTGCAATCTTCAATTGGACATCATCTATTGGACTAATAAAATCGATCATTATCATAGTAGTGGGATATTGTCATAACGGGAAATTGTCGGGTGAGATATTTTCCGGTGGGATAGTGTCGGTAGGGATATTGTCGGGTGGGATATTGTCCAGTGGGAAAGGGTCGGGTGGGATAATGTCCGGTGGGATATTGTCCGGTGGGATAGTGTCGGGTGGGATAATGTCCGGTGGGATATTGTCAGGTGGGAAATTGTCCGAGTGGGAAACTGTCCGAGTGGGAAATTGTCGAGTTGGATAGACGTCGGTGGGAAACTGTCGAGTGAAAAAATGTCGCAGATGCAGTTGAAAGATGTACTTTACACCATGTGGGTCATGAATATCAAAACTAGATTTTTGTGAAGGGCGCAATAGTGTCTGTAAATGTTCTTTTCAAAACAAGAAAGGAAGGCATTGTAACGAAATTAGGCATAATTACATTCCAGTCTTTAATGGCGTTGGATTATAACGTGTAGTATTTTGAAGTTGTAGGGGAGGACCGTCTATATTTATGATTTTTCGCGGAAGTAATTCACGAAGGTATGTTGGTGTTCTTCCAATAACTATTTTGTATGAACCTAAGACTCTACGGGAACGGCGCCGGGAACGCTTCCCAGCCCAGTTTTTCGTATACTTTTGAGCGGTTCGAGCCTTGCCACGTACCTGTAGCAATGAGAGCTGCTTTAAAAAGTTAAAAGGTAAAACATCACACCAGACATACAAAATTACATGAAAGCACTATCGTTCATAAAGACATGCGATGCTGCTGTTACAGTTTCAGTAATGATAGATTTTCTTTTATATGAAAGGGCTTTCGACTTATCCTGAGGTATGAAAACCTCTGCATGAGGTTTTAAAAATCATCCATTTTCTGAAACTTCTAACGCAGACACATATTTAGATTTATAAACATTTTCGTAAGAAATTAAAGAAACAGGGGAATAACAAGAAATACCAGAACTCAATAGAAGACTAGTAGCGTTATGAGTTTTACTAAATAGTCCACTCTCTTTAAATGTGGTGGATATGGATTGCTACAAATTTATAGTATTCACTGCTAGACTTGCAGTATTCTTCTGATTTAAATGTAAACCTTTTCTACCAAGGTCGTCAGTATGAATATTGGAATTATCCATAAAATTCAATATTGACTTTCTTTATCATATCAGCTAAATCTTTTACAAATAGGTTTGCCAGTATCATTTTAGCAGGCGGATGGATTTTTGATATAGGATTAGCTAAATCATTCAGTTTATTGAAGATTTCATCAGATGTAGAGGAAAGAGCATCATTGGTCCCTGCATGAATAATAACTGTTAGTTACAATAACAATAGTTATTGGAAAAACACCAGCATACCTTTGTGAGTTACTTCCACAAAAAATCCTAAATATAGACGGTCCTCTCCCACAACTTCAAAATACTACACTTATAATGCAACGGATAGATTTAAAAATTCCTTCCTATCTAACGCCATTAAAGACTAAAATGTAATTATGCCTAATTTCGTAACAATGCCTTCCTTTCTTGTTTTGAAAAAACATCTACAGACACTATTTCGCCC
>JAUKPT010005917.1:0-10134 GCA_032273505.1 Nanomia bijuga | reverse complement strand
AAAGTATAAAAAAGTATAAGGTAAAGAAAAAAGTGCGCGCGAAGGGCATACGACTGAAAAGTGCGCGCGAGAGGCATACAACTTGTTTTCTTGTAAAAAAGTAAAAAAAAGTATAAGGTAGAGAAACAAGTGCGCGCAAAGGGCATACGACTTAAAAGTGCGCGCGAGCGGCATACAACTTGTTTCCTTGTAAAAAAGTATAAGGTAAAAAAAAAAGTGCACGAGAGAGGCATTTGACTTAAAAGTGCATGCGAGAGGCATACAACCTTAAAAAGTGCGCGTGAGAAGCATGCGAGCTTAAAAAGTGCACGCGAGAAGCATACGACCTTTAAAAGTGTTAGCAGAAAACGTTAGTAAATGACGAAAAAAATGTTGATTTATTAGCCGATTTTTTCAAATTTGAATATCTCGAAAATGATATAATTTCATGAGATAATTCTTAGTATGATGGAAGCCACGGATGACATGAAGATATTGAATGACTTGATGACTTCATTAATACACCCAAAAATGCGCGAACATGCCCGTAAATAGAAACTTCCAAGTTTTTTTCACTTAAATGAAACTTTGCAGCCATTTTGCGAAAAACTTAACCCCTTGACCTATGGTGATTTTTTTATGTTATAACCCTCAAAATTTTGAACATTTTCCAAGTGACTGCATGTCAGGGAAAAAATCTGGTTCTCGAGATAATTGCGATTAATGAAATAAAATATCGAATTTTCACAAAAGTTCAACTTTACGGCCATTTTGCAACAAATCTAGTCGTTATATATTTTTTCAAACTGCTCAGATATATGGCCGATAATAATTTTAACTACCTCAAAAAAATTACATGTCTTGAAAAAGTTTGGTTCTCGAGATAAATGCGCCTAAAGGAACAAATAGTGTGGAAATTTAACCAAAATAAGGGGGGTATGCGAGTTTGAAGCTTTATTGTGTGCATTTCTATCAATAAATTTTGATTTTTAACAATACAGTGTTGTAATGCATATCATCAACTACTTTAATACGAAATGGTATGATGTTATCTCATTTGGTTCAAAAGTTATAGTACAAAACGTTCTCGATATAATTGCAATAAAATGGAAAAAAATATCGAATTTTGACAAAAAATCAACTTTACGGCCATTTTACAAAGAATCTAGTCGTTATTTTTTTTTCAAACTTCTCAGATATATAGCCGTTAATAATTCTAACAACCTCCAAAAAACTACATGTCTTGAAAAAGTTTAGTTTTCGAGATAATTGCGCTTAAATGAACAAATAGTGTCGAAAATTAAACAAAATGGGGGGGGGTAAGTGAGTTTAAAGCTTTATTGTGTGTATTTCTATCAATAATTTATGATTTTTAACAATACATTGTTGTTATGCATATCATCAACTACTTTAATACTAATTGGTATGATGTTATCTCATCTGGTTAAAAAGTTATAGTACAAAACGTTAGAAAATGACGAAAAAATAGTTGATTTATTAGCCGATTTTTTCAAATTTGAATATTTCGACAATGACTTAATTCCATGTATTCTAGAGTATATTTTACTGGTTTTACTGCTAGAAAATCAATATGTTTATCAAATAAATATTTTTTTTAGATTTAAAGTTTTAGAAGTTGAGCCATTTGCCCAGTAGGCAAGTTGGACAGTTTCAAATCTATTAATTAAGAAAAGGAAATGAATAATCAGTTGTAGTATAGTACGTGACAAAGTTAAAGGGACATTCATAATTAATCGCTTCATTGCGCTTTATGCAGTCTTCCTATCATGACGCGTATGTTAAAATTTCATGTTTTTCAGGGAGTGCAGTATAGTTAAAACATATTAAAATCTCTAAGTCATTGTGTTTAAGCTTGCTAAGTTCTATTGCTAGCTAGTGTACACAAAAGAAAAACATGATAATTGAAGGAACTATGTTTCTGTTTCTGTTTCAACTACATATTAATGTATGCAAAATCGGTTTTGTGCTTAGCAAAATTAATTGATGATTAGGAAAAATATCTTTATATAAGCATCATTAATGCTATGGGCAGCTAAACTGATCTTCTTCTTTCGACATACTAATTAGTTTAAATTCAAATAATTTACTTTATTTATTTTCTCTATGTCGCGTCATTGGGCGATTGTTTAATTTAGATTGTTGATTGGTTAAACTAAACCAATCAGATTCTTGATGACATATTATTCAACCAATCAATAAATTAGACAAAGTTATGAGATCATTTAGTCATTTTGGGAAAAACCTTTTCACGGGTTAAACTAATTCTTGAATGCGTCTGTCGATTACTTTTCTCGATTGACTTTTTCCTTTTTAATCCTTTAATTATAATCCACGCTTTTTCTATCCATGACTTTCATAAGAATCTATTGGTTGCTTGCTCTATTTCCAACCGAATCAGTATTAATAGTTTTTTTCGAATCATAACACACCACTAATCTGCGACCTAAACAACCGTCAAATAGTTCCATGCATTCAGGCTTTACAGGTAACTGTGTTAATATTATCACGCATACCTCGCTAGTCTCAATCGTCTTATCAGCTTGATCATAGAGTCTAGATATAAACAGATGATAATTGAGTATTTATTTTGTTAAGGGATTATCTGCAAATTTTATTCGTTGAAAATTACATCAAAAGTATGATCGATTCACTTGTAAATTGGTATCATCATTTCTTATTTCGACAAAACATCAAATAAGATTCTTAATAAGATATTTTTCAACCTATCAAATGGCAAATTTACCTATAATTAGTATACATTTCTAAGCCAGTGAATCTTTTTAGTTGGTTGTAGGCAGTGGCGGATCTGGCCCATTTTCTGAGTATCTTCAAACGTGATGTTTCACTTTTAAAACTTAATCTTAAATGATAAAAAAATACTGCCAAAAAGAATTGCTCTTATCAAAAATGAGTGTCTTTATGAAGGCACTGAAGACACTCCAGATCCACCACTGGTAGGTGTGGGTACCGAGTGAAAAAGTACTGTTAATTCATTCTGCATAGTTGTTTTTTGTTTTACTAATCCTCGTAGATTAACCTCGTGAATGTTTGTGATTTATGTAGGCATGCCTATGCATGACTGTATTAGAGAGAGAGTTTAACATTTCTAGTAATGTTTACTTATAACGTCGAGCTCAATATTTAGTTAGCTCTGATCATAATTTATTCCTTTGTTGAATCCCATTGGGTTTTTACATGCTCAAATTTAATTTGCTGGTCATGTTTATTATTTTATCACAGGGATCAGTGTTATCATCTATGTTATTATAGGATAAATGACATAAATAGACGGGAAACGGGGCGTAACGGGGGTGGTCAGCATGCACAGTAGGCCCACATTCAAGTCATTTCACAAAAAACATAATATTTACATTTGTTAAGCTCTTCATCGGACTGTACCTGTATGAGTTTGTGATATAGTTCATGGTATGTTTGAAAGAAGAAGTATATGTATGGGTTATAGTAACGAAGATTATCTACTATATGCATTTTATTCTTTAGTCCCTTTTGCTTCGACGTTGCGAGTCACGTTAATTCTTTTGTAACTATAGTAAACGATCTTCCAAATTGATTTTTGTAATGTTTTTTTTGATATAGAAAAAGGATCTACTACGTTATAGATTTTGTAAAAGGCTCGTCGAGGGGCAAATCACTGTCGAGAAAGCTCGTACACCTTTTCTTGAAATCTTATTGTTTACTTTAAGAATATCATACAAATCCTATCGTTTGAACGGAAATCTCGTACGCCATTTCAGGGAGTGATTTACCCCTTGGGGCTCGTTCTATATGGTCCAAGTCTACAAGCCGTACATAGTTCAGTTGGTTGGTGTAGTATAGTTGGTCTATATGTGCGATCTATATGTGTTTGAGTGCTTATTAAGGAGTTGTCTCAAAATATTTCAATAGTTGATTGGTTAAGAATCACATCATCGAGAATTTGATTGGTTCAGCTCAAATTGACACTATTTTAAATTTTGTTCAATCTTGAAACGATAAAAACATTAAGCAAACATATCCTTGATGATGCAGTTATCAACCAATCAAACGGTTCAATTCTATACCTTCTTTTGAGACAATTTCTAAGGTTTATCTTAAATATTTGTCTGGGTTACAAGTAACTAGGCTTTGATTGTCACTCTTCGATTTATTTATATGTTTCTTCTTTCACTCCCTTTTACTAGTGGCTGTTAGGGTGTGTCTACACATTATACGTAAATCTGTAGTCTCATTGGTTGAAAATTACACCAGAAAGATTCTGGTTAGTTTCTTCAGAAATGGATTAGCATTTTTTAGTTTTAAACAAAACATCAAATGATGACATTTTAGAATGACCCAATAAGATTCTTGATGACATAATCGTCAACCAATCAAACGACAAATTTACCTATAATTTGTAGGCAATCCCTTAATTCATTTCATTATGACTTGTGTGTACTGTTCTATGAAGTAATATCGCAGGTGAATTGATTCATAATGGCAGGGAAAAGGTTACCCTTATTTGATTGCAGGGTACTACCCTCGGATTTACTTCGTTTGAATCAATGCCCTTGGGTTTACTTAACTTCGAATTGATATTAAAAGTTTCATGTAACGGTCAGCGAGTATGTGTCGATCAAGTTCATAGGAGAAAGAAATTGTTTTAATTTTTTCATCGTTTGTCAATTTGATGTATATCATTGTTTGAGTTGGTTGAATTGTTATATGATAATAGTCGAGGATGGTTTTCTACGTATTCTTTCTTTCGGAATTGTCGTCAAATTTCGGCTATTTTAGCCGTTTGATTGGTTAGATATTACAGCATTAAGATTCTGATTAGTTCAATGTAAAATATCATTATTGATGGTTTGTTAAAATAAAAAATGATAAAAACGCTTCGACTCGAACCAATCAGTATCTTGATGATGTACTTTTCAACCAATCAAAAAATTGGATTAACCATAAATCGGCGACCACTCCTTAGACGTCTAGAGGAATGAGTGAAGTAGACTTTGCCTGTGATCCAGACGAAGATATATTGTCTAGATTATTACATTCTCTCCGACAGTATCAAATGGAGAATCTATGAATATTTATGTTCATTTACGCATTTATTTCTTCGTATTTTTAAGACTTGACTTAATATCAAAGGCATCGATTTCTAATAGTCGTAAATTCTTTTCAAGACTTATAGTTATGTAAAACAAAGTTTACTCTTTCAAGTTAACGATATCTTCCAGGAAATTCTTTCTTCATGGAAACCCTGCTTGAATGGTAAGTAATCAGGGGATTAAACATCTTTAATATTGTAATCGGTGAGGATAAGTCGCTATCGATCACATTTTATTTTTATATTTTTATATTATTAGTTAATTTGCTCATTGTATTGCCAGTCATGCTAATCCAGAGTTGTACCGGCGGGCGGGAAGTCCTTCTGTTTAATAGTAATTAACTAAAACAACTCCTTGTTGCAGACGTTGTGATTACAAACACGTACAAGCTAATTTTCTTCCAAATTCATCAATCTTTTGTTGCTTTAAACAATTTGACAACATTCTCTGACGGAATTCGATGAATCGTAACAAAATCATTTCGAGGGTAGACATTCTTATTGGTTATAAATGGTAAGGTAAGGTAAGGTATGCGCTAGTTCCATCTAGTGTTTCGTTAGGTACCAACTGACTACCCAATTTCCCTCAAATAGCACGGGTCGACCCGACAGATTAACAGTCTAACGATTGTAGTATCACATTGATGTTATCTAGCCATTCAGGGGGTGACCAAGCAGGTTATGGCCTAGGTTCCGCGCTTTTGGCAAGAATTTAGAGGCCCTGCATTTTCGATAAAAACAAACAGTATTAAAATGATGTTAAAATAATGTCAAAATGATGTCAAATATTAAAATGAAATTATGTTAAAATGGGGTTTTGCAACATTAAATCCCTGCAACAGAAAAATTCGCAACTTTCGCAACTTTTTGTGCTCGCAACATCGTATGCCTTAGAAGTATGTACCATAACCTTTTTTTCTCTATTGTGTAATATTAGATGCATTATTATCCACCATCTGATAACTATTCCTTTGTTCTGTTAACCTGACGCTTGCTCATACTTTTGATGTGTTTGATAAGAAATCTTTCTCGATACATGCTTTTGTGAATGTGTCGCGTTTCTCTTCGCCTCCGTTTGATGACGCTTATCGTGTGCTGATTTAAAGGAATTCTATTCCCATGGGGATTTTGTTTGATCTCCATGAGACGATCGTCACTATCACTTAGTACTACGGACGGCGCGAAGGAGGTGACGTAAAAACATTAATTCTTGACGACACTGAGTCGACACGAAAATTAGAAAGGTTTTAGGAGAGCTCTCATGTCTCATGAAGGTTTTTTGTGGCGTGTTAATTAATCATTGGAATTCATTAGCTGTGGCGTTAACCCTACTACGACTAGCTTTTTTTGAGTTTTTTTTTACTTTTCTCGGGTATTTGAAGACAACGAGTTAAAATATTTCATGTTTATTTTAAACTACAGGCATTGTAAAAGTGATTATCGTATGTATTATGAAGAGCCGGGGATATTCTTTCCAGACTCATACTCGTTTTTCGCTTTTTCGTTTCTCACTCTATTGCGGGTTATTTTGAGGTCCCCCCTCAGTCGTAGTGGAGCGTAACATTATGGGCTGCTGGTTGGAGTTCTCAACGATGGATCTTTAGTTCTTGATAGATAAATGACTGTTGGTATTTTATTGGTGTTCTATTATTTGAGTTAGGAGGAGATTTGAATGTAAAATTTACATAGGGCATTTCTTTGCATCAAGGGCACTGGAGGCACAAGATTCCTCTTGTGTCTAGAATTCGTTTGCACTAATAGCACTGCGCTTAAGGCTATGCACTAAACTCTCACAAAACCCTTTGATGGAAATTGACACTTTAAAGATCGAACGTTTCAATGAAATATTCTCTTCAACTGTCACTTCTCATTATTGCCCTCTTAATACATATTAGACATCTTAATTACACCATATGCATTGTCTATTTGTGTTTGGGACCAATTTGGCAACTATTTTAGGCTCGTCCTTCTAACATGTCACCTATTAAGTAAGAAGAAAAAAATTTGGATGGGTGCTTATTAATTAGGAGGACCCTCTTATTGTCCAATCGCTGTGTTTGTTTTATACACCTACTGTTGTGGGATGTACTATCTACGTAGACGTTTTTAATTTTAGGCCGTGACTAGTTGAGCTTTCGTTCATACATAGTCAGTACAGTGTGTGCGAAAACCACGATATGGTGGTTATGTGATTATTATATGTGGTTAGAGATCTTCTTAAAAGTTTGTTTAATTTTGACTATTGATTGGTTGAATATTACGTAATGAAGAACCTGATTGGTGTACTTAAAAATGTTACCATTTGATCTTATCAAATGATGATATCATTTCTAAACGGACCAATCAGAATCTCTATTATGGGATTTCCAACCAATCAATAGTCTAAATTAGACAAAGTTTTGAGATGATCCCTTTGTGATCAAATTTTGTGGTTCGTTATCATAGAGAAGTAATATTCTTTTCAGCATTTTCGGTATGAATCAAAATTTTAACGCTACAAAATCAGTTACTATTGACAAAATTGATCATTTTTGTCACTTGCTTTTTGTATAATTGTTGAATATGCTGTGGTGGGATGTACTTTATATGTTAGTCTAGAAAGATTCGTTTCCAATTTTGCTGTGTGTCATTTCGAGGGGTATTTTGAAAGAAAATAAACTTTTAGTTGCACGAACAAGTGACGTCAATATTTTGATTGCACTTTTTTTATTTTCGAAAAGCGTAAAACTGAGAATCGGTTGAGTGTATGTATATAATCAATCGCCATAGTAAAAACTTTTAAAGAAATAAAATTACATAGTTTTAAACAAGAACTACTTTCGATGGATTTCGACTTGTATAGTCATTTCTTTACTACATTAACCAATCAATATCTTGATGATGTAATTTACAACGAATTAAGAGGTTGAATTAGCCATTATTTGGCGACAATTTATTATTTGGCTCTGTTTATTTGGAAAATAGGGAAGAAATAAGCGATTTCTATTGTTTTGCACCCCGAAAACAGAAGTTTTGGCCAAAATATTACCGTTGTTGTGTGGAATGGTTTGTTGGTGAACGAGATATTTATTGTTAACACATTTAAATGCAAAGATATTACTGTTTGGAAATATATAGCCGTTTTAAGGATTTATTTGGTTGAATGCAATATAAAATATCCTTTCTTCAACATTTTCATTTGCCTATCTGGGGATTTGGGATTTTCTTTCAACAGTTTCATCATTTTTATTTGCCTATCTTTGTATTTTCTTTCAAAGAATATTCGTTTGGGACGTTATTTTATAGCTACTGTATCTTGATCAGTTTTTCTTTACGAGCTTATGATTTATCACTGTTAATTTATTATTCTTTCTGAGGAAGGAAAGAAGGAAAGAAGTTGAAATGGGGAAATATCAAGTTTTTTGCTCATATGGTTGAATATTTTGTTTAAATTTTTACTTATTTTTTCTTTCCCAATGATGTTATCAAAGACACACTGTATAATAGCATTAGGGTAAAAGTTTGATTAAAAGATGGCCATCATTAGTCATTTAGTCATTATGTTTGTACAAAGTCATTTAGTCATTTAGTCATTATTTATTTAGGTTTTATTTTGTTTCAGAAATAATACGTAGACACTTAGAAAGTTAGTTTTCTTTTCAAGTTTCGGTGACGAAATAAATAGTATTTTGAAATTGTGTCTATTTCTTTCTTTTTCCTTTTCGTCTTCTTCTTTTAAGTCATATTTTTTTTCAAAAAATCTTCTTCTATTATAAGAATTAAGGACTTGTATTGAAGGCTTTCAATTAGATTATATTAAATTGGTAGTTATTCTTCGATTTTGTCTTCTTCTTTCTCACCATTTTCTCTCATTATTAATGTAAAAAAATAATTATCACGTAGACCAGTTGTTTCAAATTTCAGCCAGGTTTAGAGTTTCATCATAATTTCTCTAAATGGTCATATGTTGGATTTTGTGTTAAATGTCGGTTTGAATAAAACATACTCTTAATATCTTTTGTGATTATTAATGGTACAATTGTCCTGAAGACCACGTTGTATGTATGATGTTGAATTCGATCCAGTTTTTGTGTGAATACAAGTGTACTCCTTCTTTGTCGTAATTTTTAAAATTATCAAAAATTATGAAATAAACCAATCAGATTCTTGATGACGTAATTTTTAACCAATCAAGAGACTAAATTAGAGATCATTCATAATTAGTACATTATTACACGCGTCTTCTTCTTTTTCATCGATTTTTGATTATTAATGAATAATTGTCACGAACACCACTTGTATGTATGATTTTGTTAAATTTCAGCCATTTGCCGTGTGAATGTAATTAGTATACGCTTTCTTTTTTATATTTTCTCTAATGATCAATGTTTATTGGTGAGTTTTGATGTGAACAACTTTCAATGTGAACAACTTTCATTTTTCATCATTTTCTAATTGATAGTACGAAGACGATGTTGTTGAAGTTCAATAGAAATCATTATTTTGTAATATATCATCACTTTCACTGTGAACATAATAATCGCATCCTTGATGTTGCGGTTACTGCATCTTAATGCTATCTTCATTAAATCCGAGGATTATCCCTGCTTAGTCGAAACAAATGAATTGTTCGAGAGACTTGTCGAGTGCTTTGACATCACCTGGAGACTTCGTGTCCTCCTTAATTCGGGTTTTAATTATGTGAAGGGGCGATGCAGGGAAAGAAATCAGCAGCAAGAGTTTACACTTTGTTATTGTTGTGTGTGGAATTACAAGATTGTTTTGTAAGAAACCTGCCCCACCCAGGTGAAGTCAGTACCGTGGTTGGTTATAGTTGTTATACTCTAGGAAGGTTCTGGATTTGGCTTTATTTCATGCCATTGCAGAATGCATTTTGTTTTCTAGAAAGAAAAGAAAGAAAAAATATATATGGATGTGTTTTTTTGCATAACAATTCCAAATATTGGTACTGGGGTTGTTGCATCCTCCTTTTTCAAATCCGAATGTTGGTGGTGTTTAGTTGTTTACGGATTGTCTATCAGTAAAATTTTATTATCAAAAATTTTATT
>JAUKPT010005916.1:0-10135 GCA_032273505.1 Nanomia bijuga | reverse complement strand
AAGACTTAATAAAAAGTGTGTGTATCGGGGGGTGTTACACCCCCCGACACCCCCCATAGACGTGACTGTCTACCACGGACTACTAAACAATATTGTTTAGTAGTCCGTGGTTCTAACAGAACTGAAGTTGCCTTCTTATTTTTCAAATTCTAGAACTATTGCTTATAAAAAGTGGTAAAATGTATTTTATATTTGGACAGACAATAGCTAGCCTAAGCACATATCTTACTAGGTATACAAACAAAGAAGTATATACTTTAACTTATCGCGTTTCACACGTGTTTGATAGCATGCTTATCTTACATTTCACGCGTGTATAACGCGTGTCAGGCTTGAGTAAGCCGCGGTTGCTTCATCACATCAAACTAACTTGGTTTAAACTTGTTTTACGGGAATATGTAATTTAGCTGATTTATTAGTCAGAGTTATCTTATTATATTACTGACAGTTTTATCCTTTGGTTTCATTAATCGAATACTTTTCTTGGGGTGGTATTGCACAATAAGCAGAACGTCATAAACGTTTTTTTCTTAGAAGAAATGGCTTTATCGGCTAAAATATGCTAACTTGTAAAGAAAATAATTAACTTAAGTACTGGGATTAGGGGTCGCCAACGGTAGGCACCTCTTTCTTTTTCCAGGCAGATTGTTCTTCAAATACAATTTTTCATTTCATGTAATTGGCTAAAATACTCCTTTTAAATAATGCATCATGTTTTTTAGCAACTGATCTAAATCTTAATAGAAGAAATATCAATAACTGTTTACATAAAAACAAAGAGATCTGTGTCGGATTACAAAGAAATGAATTACGGTATTATTCTTATAAATCCTTTAAGACATCTAAATAAGACTTACTTTTTTGCTATTGTTTTTCTTCCCAGGGGGAGTGTAGCGACAACTGTATCAAATAACTATAACCATATTCGCTCATGTAAAAGACAAATAAAAACCTGTAAATCTTCTTGCTGATTGACACATTCAAGTACCTCAAATTAACAAACGAGAGGTTCTTTTGATCATTGCTTTTTAGCCATTGATTTGTTTTTGGTCAATTAGAAACAATGTTCAATGATGTTTCTAGTGGTTCAAATTTTAGTATTCGACAGTTGAAATTAGGTTTTCGTTGGCCAAAAAAAAATAGTATTAGCATTTTAGCTGATTTTGTAGCGTCTACTTCTGGTATCAATTCTCGGTATTTTTGGAACTTGAATTATTCTTAATGTGTTCCACTTTGTAGTCTTATTGATTAAGGTTTAAGGTGATTAAGTGCCATATTATGCAATTATGTAACTTTGCACTTTTACTCAAGTTACCACATTGCTATTATTTGCAACCGGTTTTTGGAATACGTCTCTCAACAAGTTTGTGTTATTTCAAAATTACGTAAACTAATTTCAAGTATCTTTCTTTATGGCAATGTCAGGTGATTGTAACAGATTACCAGGAAAATAGCCATTTTCTAGAATGGTTCGATGCATTGAAAATGGGAAAGTTGTACCTGTTTTTGATTTATAATTTACAAAGTGCTTAAAATTAAGGAGAATGAAAAAATGATGATAATATTGGTGTCTCGTCGCATAGTGTGTATCTCAAAGTAGGAAGCCATATTATTGGTTTTGCCATCTTTTTCAAAATTTCGAAACGTTTCTCGTATTTAGGTTGCCTTGACAAATGCTCTGTTACGCTAAAAAGTACCAATTTTCTTCTTTAGGGTAATACAAGATAATTGCAACAGATTACCAAGAAAGTAAGTTTTCTAGAAAAGAACAGTGTACTAAGACTGGAAATATTTATATTCTTTATAGCATATTTTACAAGTAGTGTTAGAAAATAAAGGAAGAAACCTTTGCCAGTGTCTTCTTCCACAAAAGGCGTAATAATAATCATTTCAAGTTTATAATCTTAGGGGACATCTCAAAAAGGTTATCATATATTTTAACAGAAAATGGCTGTTAAGGGGGTGGGGGATCAAGCATAATCTGTTAAGAAAATATGAAAACCTTTGATAACAAATTTAGTCTTCCAATGTTCCTAATACTTCAGTTGAAAAGATAAATGAAATTGAAATAACGTCTTTAAGAGTCTTCACCCCTGTATTTAGCGCTTTCACGCTAAGAAAGAAGTGAAAAATAGATTGATTGCAATCAGAATTATTATTGTCTGTTAAGATGAGGGGTGGAGGGGTGCTAAATATACATTTTCTGTCTTCTAAGCCCTACTGAGGTTGGGAGTAGGAGGGGAAGGTCAAAATAACACGGGTCCGAGAAGAAGATTTTAAAGCACAACAGAAATTGGAGAGGAAAAAGCAAAAATCGAGTATAAGGTGGAAAAATATCCCCGCCTCCCCACTTCCCTCTACCCTCGCCCCTCCCAACTCATACTCTTCACTTTTACGATGCTTGTCTGAAAAAAAAATATTTTAACTTATTGGCTTCAAATATACGAGAAAATATGGGTAGGGTTTAAAGATGTCGTTACAAATCTTTTCAGGCCATTATTTCAGTTCTTCTGAAATCTGCTCAAATAACTGAAAAATAGTCTTAAGTTCTATAGTGTCACCTCAGAAATCCTAATCAAAATCATTATGAAGTTAGTCACTGTGCTATATGTTCCATTAATACCTTGACAACCCATGTCTTCTGGACAGAAAATAGCTAAAAATATTTGGACTTGACGCAAGCTTTTGCAGTTTATCCATCATTGATTAAGTACCCTTTATACAGACATGTCTTGTAAAAAACAAGTTAAATCTTCTTCAATCTTCTTTAAACTAGTTACTTCTAGTCTGAGCATGTTATTAGTGCTCTTTTGTCGCCTCGAATTGTATAAATAAATTATATTATAAGACTTCTTACTCAAAACCCTCTAGAAGAAAACAGTTTGCATTCATGTTTTGACTTTGTAGTTTGTTGCAACAATTGTTGCAAAATATTCTCGCAAATTTACAGACTCTGTGGTGTAAGTCTAAAGAATTTTAATATGGGTGCCCTTTTTAGCAACTGGTAATGGCATTGTTTTGTTATATAGGTGTCTGGGACTGGCTTTTGCAACATCACTTATATTTGAGTTTACTGGCGTAGACTTTTTGTTACTCAAGATTTTTTGTATTCAAATGTTGACTGTTTCTGTTAGTTGTATACGTTGGTTGTCATTTTATCATTTTTTTCAATTTGTCTGGGGGCGACTTTTGGGTGTATGTATCAATTCTGCTGTGTTTTCGTGGTATCGTCGATCTTTTCCTTTCTAAATTCAAGCCAGCATTCATTCTATATTTGCTAAAGCACAATTAGGCAAAGCTCGAGCTTTTAAAATCCTGTAGGTAATTATAGTCTGTACAAAAAGTGTAGACATGATTATATTTGAAAATGAAGAAGATCTGCGGTCAAAAAATGAAAAAGAAAACAATCAACTTCTTTATTTCGAATAAAAATCGCAATATTTATATTGATGTCATCTTAATCAGCTATCTTAGCTGATCTCAAAATTGTATTAATTTATATTTTAGTTTCATTTGTCACGAAGTTATGATTTGTTTTGTTTACTGTTTGTTGCCACCTTGAAATAATGTTAAAAATTATCAGATTAGATTCATATCATGTTTGAATAGATTGATCATGTTACAATTTTCGCCACTTTTTTGCCACATCCTTCTTTAAGAATTCGAAATCTTTATTACACACATACTGTCCAAACGTTATTGCACATATCTTGTCGATATATTTGATCAAATTTTAGTAAGAAAGTTAACTTGACAAATCACTTATTCTTTATATGGTGTCTGAAAAGCTATTAAAGAACACAATATGGATTATAACTGGTTAAAAAAAGATTAAATGAAGAAATCACTAGCAAAATATCATTGTAGTTGGCAAATCAAACAAGCACAAAGTCTAAGGGTTTAACGTGTTGCATCCAACAGTGTATCAACGCGTTGGTATTTTTGATGCAAATTGAGACTTGAATGCAAAAAAGAACTTAACATTAAGCCTGCAATACAATCAATTGTCAACTCTAAGTTATCTCTTCCGCTTGCTCTATAGGTTTTTTGTCGCCTTTTCAAAATTATGATGGTACTTTATTTGACTATACAGTTAACCCTACAACGACTTGGGAGGAAGTGTCAAGATGCAAATTTGATCGTTATACAGGGGGACTAATGGCAAGATTTGGTAAACATGGATTTGTTTATAGTAATCAATCATGTGTCAGTTAATGATCCTACATACAGTGGCGTCGCAAAGGGATGAAAAGTATGTGTGTGTGGCGGGGGGGTGTACAAACGAATCGAAATCCGACAGTGTAATAACCAATTTGTTATCGTTAAAATAGATATATGTACAAACTGACAGAAGAGATCTATGCTTTAGAAAACTATCCGACAATGGTAGCCAAAAATCCAACAACTTAAGCCAAAAATCCGATAAAATTAGTCAAAATAACGACAAAATTAGCAAAAAATCTGACAACATTAGGCAAATATCCGACAACACTAGTCAAGAAACCGACAGCATGATAAAAATCCTACAACTTGATAAAAAGTGGGGCGTTGTTTCGTCAATTATTTCACTACGAAATGTCAATTATTGAATTCAAAATGGTTCTTCATGGTAAATTAATAATTTTACCCATATCTTGTTATTAAACGTAATTTGGGTTATTTTGAAATATGCAAAACCCGTTCAGAAGTACGTATAAAATGTATGCGTATAAAAGCAAGCTATTTTATAAATACCTACAAATATCAATCAATATGATAATTAACTAATATCTATCTAATCAATCAGCTGTAAAATAACTGTTAATCGAGCAACATGCATTTTTTCCAGTCCCGCTGGTGACGTCCAAATAAGAAAAAGTGAGCAATAAATGTACTTTATTGCCAACAGATTAAAATGTTTATTTAAACAGAAAATGGGCTGTGGAGATGGTAGGGTTGTAAGGATTCCTTGACAAAAATCTAGATGTAAAACTATGATGTTAATAAATTTTAATTTTCTCGATCCAAACTCTACCAACCTGTGCTCTTTTGTGATCGTATTTAATGATATATTCAAATTTTATATAAATCTCGTGGTTTAGAAGCTCAAAATTTTCATCTTCAATTTTTCGTTATTTCCTTCTTTCTACCCTAAATCATTTCCTTGATCATTGTCCTCATATATGGTTTTCAAACAAAAAGAGCTATCGAAAATTATTAAATAATGGCTTCAAAATACTCAATGATGTGAAATAAGAATCTTATTTAGAAACAGATAAATAAACAAAGATTTATTAAAGACATTTTAGAATGCATCAAAAACTAAAGTCACTGCAAATGAACTTCCTTGTATAGATGCTCTTTCTATACAAAACAATACAAATTCTCAACAATCTTGAGTTACTATCAAGAAGAAGATTGTCCCCGTTAAGGCTTCTATGAAAACAATCGGATTTTTGTGAATTAAATCTAAGAGGAAAACAATCGATTTATTGGTATATTGTGTGACATTTCTGGTATGAGATTTGCCCCGTATGATACAGAATACTATTAAATAAATGTAGAGTTCAGTCATAAAGAGATTATAGAAAAGCATTGCCCATATAACATATAACATCAAGCACTAATCCTATAGAAAAAATCACCTAGTCAATCCCAAATATTTGTTTCATTAGATTCAAAAAAACACACCAGTAATTATTCAGTAAAGGTATCAAAAATGAAAATGGACACAAACACCTTGTGAAAGTTGTGAAAAGTGAAAGTATGAAAGTATCTGCCAAGCCTATGAAATTAATTGCCTAATAATTTACAAGTCACAATCAATAATTTGGACACTGATCGATCTCTACACAGATTAATATTGGATAATGAACCGATATGTCTCGCGCTTCTCAATAAAAAAACAGCTACCAATAACATGTTTAAAACTAATTGAGCAACATGCATATGCTTATTTAATAAAATTTCACCCCTAAATGACGTCAAAGAAGCAAATGTTATCACCATTATCAGACAATACATGTACTTTATTGGACACAGAGAGATTGCAAACAGCCTGCATAGTGTTAATGGTTGTCAACAAATCTGTCGATGTTTCATTGGTTCAAAAATGTATCATCATGAAAATTATTGGTTGGTTCCATTAATGTCACCATTAGAAGTTCAGTTTAAACTAAAAAAGATGATTCCAACTTTATATGGACCAATCAGTTTCTAGATGAAGTAATACATAACCAATGAAATTAATAGATAATTAAACACACCCCGTATCAAATTATCTAGGCATATACTTGCTTTATTGCAAACAGAGAGCTTGCATACACCCTGCAAGAAGCACACAACAACATCTGCAAAAGAATAAGCCGCCACCAGTTGCGTAACGCTATACTATTTATAATCCCCTACATTTAAACATATGAAATATGGAAACAATTTCGAGTAAAAAAAGTGGGTGTAACACTGTTAACCCACACGCTATTTATGACAAAAATCTCAAAAATTTCTGTTATTTAGAATATATGTATTTGAATATAAAGAGTTTGATAATATTTTTGTTCTGCATTAACCTATCACAGGTCGTCTACGAAACAATCTTACACACAGAAGCTTTTTATTCGCCTCTGACGTTACTGCTTGCATAAGTGCTGAAGTTTCTTTCAAGTTGTGTGGTTGATGACATATTTAGAGGGTTACGATGATTGATTGGTTTGAAAGTGATATGGACGCAATATTAGTGCATTCTGTGCATAACATGCTGAAGGTGAAAGTTAGTGCAGTTTAAGAGCATGAAAGGGAAATGTGAAAATATGATATGATACTGGTCTTTTTGTCACAATTTAAAGGCTCACTACAACATAAATGGTTGAAAGAGAACTGTTAAGCATATCAAAAAGTGACTTTCTCATAATTGTAGGGGTGTAAAATTTTTTCCCTTTTGTATTAAAATGAGCGAAAAAATTGCCTTCTACAGAAAAATACTGTGGGTACCCAGCCGAAAAAGTGGCCGACCCATTACAATGAATATCATAAATCGAGATTTTAATACTGATTGTGCCACACGTTTAAATTTTATGGTTCTTTTTTATCCTTAATGAAAATATTTGTTTTCCATTGAGATCACAGACAAGAGTAACGTCACTTCATTTGCAATTGTTTTCCTTATGTAGGGGTCTTCTCAAAAAGGTTTTTATCTTTTGAAAGAAAGCGCAAAGTGCACTTAACGTTATTTCAGACTGTTTTACTTTTCTACCTAGATATTAGGAATCTTGGAGAGCTATTTTTTGCATTTTTTGTTAAAAGATCATGCTACCCCCCCCTCCCCATTTCCTTAACAGGCGTTTTCTGTTAAAAAAGATAAAAGCATTTTCGAGATGGTCCTTTAAACCTTGCCTTCTTAACAAAACTGTAAAATATGAAAAATTGCCACGTACTAAAGGGACATACACGCCTTAGTTTGTAAACGATATTTAAAGTAAGCTCTATTTTGAATATCAAGTTTTTGAAGAGATTCCACCGATTGGTTATACATCGATTGTATTAGATATTTTGTTATAAGATATGAGGACGATCTAGATAAGCAATCTGTTTAAAGCTTTTGCAGGAAATGTAAACAGTAGTGAAAACTGTCGTCAGAATTTGTCAAGAATATTCCCTGTAGTTGAAATCTCAGAATACAGAATTTTGAATGAAAAACTACTAGTAATACTATAGCATAGCCTTGCAATAGAAATTGAGGACTTGACATGTTGTAGCTACGAAGAAGATTGTCGCAGATTATAGATATATTTTGTTACTGCACAAATTAATATCTACTACTGGTAAATATTTTGGTCAAAACTTCTTATTTTTTCTCCACTCCACCTCCCTATTATTATTATTTATTCCCTGTTTTAGAGCGCGAAGGAAAAGAAATCGCTTATTTCTTTCATGTTTTCCAAATATTGCTTATTTGAATTATCCAAAATGGAGCAAAGGAGTGATATCGTTACTTAAAAAAGTGACACACTGTTCAGGGAGAAGCACAGACTACCCGTATATTTGAGTAGTCTGTGAGAAGGGATATATATTCAGAGAAAGTAGTGTGCTATTTGGGAAGACAGTGATACTTACCAAGGAGATATAATGCCCAGGGAGAGAGTGATACTTTTTAGGGAAAAACTAATACTAACCAAAGACGAAAATGATACCATATAGAGGAAAGAATGATACACTATTCCTCGAAATAGTGAAGAGAGTGTTTCTTATCAGGAAGAAGGGGTATTATTAAGAAAAAAGGAGGAATTCAGTGAATTATGGATATACTAAAACATACGAGCCATCTGCAGCTACATTACATCGTTCAGTACATATAACTTGAAAAATATCCTTTTTAATCCGCTTCAAAATCTTTCATGTCTGAGTAGAGACTTACTATCCCCTTCTATCCGGTTAAACCAGTAAACCTGGAAAAACCCGTTTGTCATCACATGTCGCCAATGTAATTACGGACCGGACACTGAAGTCTGATTAGACATCTAAACTTTTACATAAGTATACGTTGAGCAGGAATTCAAGTAATTTTTATCCAAAAATCTCATCTGATATTTGTGAAAGTCTTAACGCGAAGCTTTATGTAAGAGCAAACGATGTAATATTGTATAATCGCGTGATTGTCGCGCTATATTTAACGTTTCGACATATAATATTATGTTGTAATGTGTCTGTTTGATCGGTTATACTTTAAACCTATCAGTATTGTAAGAGACGGTTTGAATCGACAGGGTTGCAAAGATAACATTCGTTTAAGAATTTCTACAACAAAAATAAATGATAGCATAGACTGCCATGAAGAGAATTTCTTCCTGCAAATCAGTTTCGCTGAAATATTCTCTGACTCAATACTAAGGAAAGAATTATTTGCATTATTTACTGCCCTTTTTTCAGGACGTTTACTTTCATCTTTAATTGAATTGAAGGGTCATATTTCGTGCGATGCTCTTTTGTGCTTCGCGAGTTATATGACAGTTTAAGCTGTTAGTTCAAAAGGTCTCAAACGGGTACTGTAAGGGGGTCCACATGGTTGGAAAAAATATTTCAAGAAGTAAACAATAGGAATGCAAGAAGAACAATATTTTGTCGGACTCTTTTCCTTCAATCAAGGTAAAACGTCAAAAAAATAACGTTTTTCATCTTCCAGTTCGAAGAATTGCTTGCCTGAATATTTAGTAAAAGCATTGTTTTGAAACAAAATACCACAGATCACATCTATACTCGTATGCCTGTTATAAAAACACACTAGTTTATAGTCCCGCCTGCATGTGATTTGGCTGCCGCGTTTCACTTTTTTTATTATTTTTCATTTTTCAACATACATTTTTTCTAAACAGAAAATGTTATTTAGCATTACCAATACTAGTGCAATTACTTTTTGCAATTTAGTTCTATAAAAAATAATTATAAGAAAATGAAATACAAAATAATAATAAAATGTCTCCCACACGCATTGGCGTCACTAGAGGGGGGTGTGGGTGTGTCGGATATTTGGCTAATGTTGTCGGATTTTTTGCTAATTTTGTCGTAACTTTTACTAATTTCAGCTACCTTTGTCGCATATTTTTCTAAAGCAGAGGTCTCTTGAGTCAGTTCACATATAAGTATCTATTTAAAATTGGTTATAACACTGTCGGATTTCGATTCGTTTGTACACCCCCCCCCCCCAACACATTTCATCCCTTTGCGACGCCACTGCCCACACGCATCATTTATTTCAAACAAGTACGATTAACTTGTTTTTTTAGCGGGCCTTATATCAAGTACGCACTCTTAACCGTATCACATTTATGTTGTTTAAACTTTCGACATCTTTTACCAACCAGTAAAATCGATCTTGATGCAATGGTCATTCCCTTGACATATTGTCTGAAGTAATAAGTTCAGAAACAATAAGCTGTTTTATTAGGAAGATACCTTTACTTTGATATGATATGGGCTTTTATAACGTTTTATTATGGAGTTGATAAATCAGAGTTTGTCTGACTAGTGATACAACACCCACGCCTGTATCTTGTAGTGTATGCAGTGGCGTCGCGAAGGGATGGAAATTGTGTGTGTGTGTGTGTGTGTGTGTGTGTGTGTGTGTGTGTGTGTGTGTGTGTGTGTGTGTGTGTGTGTGTGT
>JAUKPT010005915.1:0-10135 GCA_032273505.1 Nanomia bijuga | reverse complement strand
GTGGAAGCTCCCTCTGGTGAACCCTCATCTATATATATATATATATATATCTGTGTTTATTGACGAGTCGTGTAATAATTATTACGTAGTTGTACCTAGTGATACATAATTGTAAAAAGATTATTAAAAAAAAATACTACCATATCAGATTGCAACAATGTTGTTATTGTATAAAATAAAATGATGATAATTTCTATCTCTTTTTTTTTCTGTGCATATAGATATTGCTTTTGCACCCATTTCACTTCTTTTGGATGGAGCGCAAGAGGATGAATTGTGATCTCTCTACTAATTTTTTTATTAAATGCATAATTAACTGTATATAAATATGTGGTTTAATGTATGAGTTTGTACTTAATTTATCTCGATGTGTGTTGAAGTGTGTTCTTAATAGGTGTATGCAAAAATTTGTGGGTACACAATTTATGTGTATGTATGCGAGCTATGTATATGTATTGTTTGTGCTTGAATTTGTTCTGATAGGTTTATTTCTCTCTTTTCAGACCTATCTGCTTTTTTACACATATTTGTGTATTTGCAATTTGTATTTTTAGGTGTACGTATGTATGAGAAATTTGTGTGAACACATTTCTGTGTGTATGTTGTATCTACACGTCTATTTATGTATTTTATAAAAGTAATTTTGGTACGTACCCACCTATATGCATTTGTGTGTTTGAGATGTGCTTTTATAGGCGTGTGTATAATAAGAGAAAATCGTGTATACTCATTTTGCGTATGAGTTAGTATGTACACATGGACAACTTCAAAACATTTTCTCTTCGTCGATTTTTCCTATTTTACTATTTCTAATTTTTTTTGATAATGTTATATCTTAAGAAATTTGTTTCTGTCAATCTAAATTTTGTGTAGATTTGTTTAAGATACAGTTGTTTGTGTTACAATTTGTTTAATTGGCACTTACTGGTCAAAATATCTTCTTAAAGAAACATATTAAAACTAATCCAGACTATTGATTGGTTGATAATTACACCATCAAGCATCTGATTGGTTCATTTTGAAAATTTTATCATAACATTTTGACTTTGTGAAAATTGTGACATTTTTAAATCAACCAATCTGATTCTCGATGTGGAAATATTCAATAGTCTAAATAAAGGGTCGGTCAAAGTTCGAGTACCCTTGGGACGACGGACGTAGTCCGTTAGGGGGAGTGGGGTCAAAGTGCCGGCCGTTATAAAATGCAAAGTCGTGATCGAACTTCTCAAATTTCACAATCTTCGTTTCTAAAACATCTTTTGCTTTTTGCTAAGTTTAATACTGTCATATGATATTCTAGTTTGGATGGGTGATCGTTTAGGACAAATAATAGAGGTAAAGAATATGTATATAAAAACCGAACCATGTTTGAATATCCTTTTCTAGCAAGTGAATTACAAGTGATTTAATTAATATTTAACATATCCACCTGAACGCATTTTAAAAGCTCTCTTATGATCATAATACTACATTTATCTTTCTCAAATATCCCATATTTCTCACATAGTTTTTTTCAGATTATTAATTTTTTAGATTTTTTCTTTTATAAGCGATTTCATATTTAAGTTCAGTTTTCTGCTAATGTGTACCCCCCCCCCAAAAAAAAAAAAAAAAAAAAAAAAAGAAAAAAGAAAAAAAGAGAGAATAAAACTTAGGGGATCCTGGTTTTCTTCACTTTTTCGACATGAAAAATAATGATAATGCATGGAATTACATTGAAATCTATACACTTTAAAACCGCTTAAAAATGTATAAACTTAAAGAGTTTCTTAATCAAATTTTTCAGTATTTCTTTACAACCATTTCTCTCAATTTCATCATCCCTTTCCTCTACCAGGCATCCTTATTATAATTTTCTCTTAAATTCCATAGCTTTTTCTCATTTATGACCTCTCTCACTTTTATGCAAACCCTTTTCACGTGTAGATTTTGTTCTCTGTTTCTATTTATTTCTTCTTCGGTATTCATCTTTGACATTCAAGTTATCCATAGTGTGCTTTTCATTTCACTTCAAAATTATTATATCGACTACTCTCGACTACCGAATAAACGTGTGTATACACGTTTATTCTTTCTGAGGAAATATTCCACCCTACACGTTCTTATTTCATCCTACACGTTTATAAATTTCTGTAAAAAATGGATGGAAAGTTCCTGGGTTTGTCACGGTTTTGTCACGGTTTTGACAATATAACTTAATTTTATGCTATTATAGTATCAATTTTGACTTGAATATTTCATCCTACTCGTTTATTCGATCCTACCCGTTTATTCCATCCTACCCGTTTTTTCGATAGTCGAGACTACATAACTTAGGTATTTGAATTGACTTTACATGTATAAATAGTTCATATAGTTACATCTTCGCGTATTCGATCTTTTCTTATGTCCTACCTCAGTCACCCGGAAAACCCCTTTTTTTGTTCCGGATCAAAGGATTTTTCGTCCAGAGCGTCTTGATCAGAAAATAGTTTTTTGCCTAGATTTTAATTCAAACTCTTTTTCGAGCCGGATCATAGGTTTTTACCTCTTTTCAAGCTGGATCTTACTTTTTTTCGCCTGGATCGTTATTCGGACCTTTAGTTGAAGCAGGATGAACTCCTGGATGGATTTTTCCGGATGACAGGTAAGATCTTTTCTTCATTGTGTTGTGAACTTTGCTCGTTTTTGTACCTTGCAGGGCTTAAAATAATTTTTCAAAATCGGTTGGAAGAAATATCCTGTGGTCTGAAATTTGGTTCTGATAATATCCGACATCCGACCGTTATTTTAAGCCTTGATCTTGTGGTGAATTGTGAATTCAGCATCTATAATCCTTGCAATTCTCTGTTACACTCATTTTTTCTATAAGAAACCCAGTGCTCAGAGGTCTTAAAGATTAAGAAGCTCAGGGCTGGATTCGAGGCGACATAAGAAACTGCTCACATAAGAAAAGAAAATGCACACCGTTAAAATCAAAAATGTATAGGTTGTTAGCATTTTCTTATTTGAAACACCGATATTTTTAAGTAGCAATTTAGAAACTCATCGTGGCTCAAAGTGGATTTTTAAGAAACTTTGAGGGCTCAACCGATTTGCAGTTTCTTTTAAAAAAGAATTAGTGTAATCGATTAGTATTAATTTTAATTAATAATTTTAATGGTTAATGGTTAGCACTTATGATGGAACAGCCATACACAAGGTTATCAAGGCAATCTAGTGCTGCGTCAGCTACTAACTGCCTGCACAATTTCTTTCACATGGCATATGTCGACCCGTCGGTATTGCCTAACGTAACTTAGTTATCAAGCCCTCGATAAGAGCACGAGTCAAGTGCATTTTACTGCATCTTTTCTAATTGTATGCCGTATTTCTTTTTTCGCTTTTCACCCTATCAACCTAGAGGGCAACTTTGTTATCAACGCTGACAGGATTTATGGCAGAAAACAGTTAGTTTTTTCCCTCAATTTATTTATTGGTATGAAAATTGAGATAATCTCATGGAAAGAGGTTCATAAATGCGATTAGTTCAGTACAAAATTCAGTTAAAAAGGTGGTAGGGTATTTGCTTATAGAAAAATCCGTAGACTTCGTCCAAAAAAAAAAGTTCCGTATAAAAGACATACCACAATCAAGTTATCATATCTATTGCCCCAGAAGCAGAATTTTTTTGAAGTTGCTGCGATGAGGATGTTTTGTGGTTAATATTTCTGTGAAATATTTCGGGGACACTTTGATTGTAGTTTGGTATAGCCGTCGTTGTGCATTAAATAACTAATGCTCGAATTATTATTTTTATTATTTTTTATTTTATTTTTTTGGGGATAATAAATTTTCTTTCCGTGAGATCTTGAAATTTGTCTCTGCTTACAGTATCGCACACCTTTTGCTACTGGGTACCCCTAGAGCCATTAATATCTGTAATTTGTTTTTGCATTCTTCCTTGACATATTTCTTACTTTCTCTTTCTCTTGACTTTTTCACTTTTTCATTAAATCCTTGTGTGCACTTTATTAGTCCTTCACAAAATTATTTTCTATGATATGATTAATTTTCGTAGCTGCATCAATTCGTTTGTTAATTTTTCTTGATAGTGGATTCCATCCATCATTTCTCAACATTTGTGTTAAAGACTTGTCATCTTTCTACATTATAATTCTCTAAGACAATGGTAAATATTTTGGCCGAAACTTCTTATTTCTCTTATTTCTTCCCTATTTTTCCATATCTTGCTCATTTCATGCCCCATGCTCTTACTTTGATGATTTCCAAAAGTATCAACTTGAGATCTTATCATTATCCGCTTAATTCATTCTTGACATATTCCTTGTCAATTTTAATTTTCAGAATTTTAATTCTCTCTTATGATCTTAATTTTTATGGAAAGCATTAATTCTCTGTTTTAAATTTATTTTTTCTAATCTTCATTTTATTTTCATTTTGGTAGTGAACTTTCACCTTTTCTTAGCTCCAAACCTTTTTCTCTATCATTTCCTAATTTTAAACGTTATGTTATTCCCTTCGAGAACATGTAGCATCCTTTCATATTCTGTGTAATTTATTTTTGTCCTTTTCCTATGTCATTGTTTCAATTTTTATCATTCTCTCTTGTGACATTAACCTGCCATAGTTCCTTCTCAAAATAGTTCCCTACTCTGTACAAAAATAGTTTCTTTTCTTGTGTTCACATTGTTCTTCATAGTGGAATATTTTTCAATCAAACGGCTTGATATCTTTCTTTTGTCATTTTCGTCATCTGCAAAATCATACTTCTAGATGATTTCCAAAAATATCTCCTTTCGTCTTTAGATTCTATTTTCCTCTGCTACTCATTCTTGACATTTTCCCTTGTCAATTATTTTTTCTTTCTCATGCCTTTAACTTTCATAAAAAGTCTTTTTTTAGTCTTTTTACAAAATACTTTCCTACACTATACAAATTCATTTTCGTAGCTGCATCAATTCTTTCTAATTTATTTTTATCTATTTTTTCCTTTTGATAGTGGATTCTTCAACCTTCTTTTATTTACACATTTGATTTCGATAAACATTTTTTCTTTTTTTTTTAATGCGAATGTGATTAACGGAGAAAGAAAATGGCCAATGATGTAAAAAAAGAAAGAAATCTACATATTATTATTCTTTTGAGTAATACATTTTTCAAATTCTTTTATTTTATACACACATACATATATGTATACTTGAACATAAGTGTAATTTAAACCTCGAGTGGTGAACTTTATGTAATTTTGGGAAAACATCACATATATATTTTTTGATATTTAATTAAGGTGTAGTTTATTAGAAGTTTTACGATATGTGATTCTACTATTAATTCAATTTTATCTTTTAGGAAATCGAAAATATAATTATTCATAAATAAAAAAGAGAACTTGGATTGTTGACGGCTTCTACAAAAAAAGGAACACAAAATTTGACTAATGTGGAAAGAAAAGGACAAGAAGAATTAAAGAGAAGGAGGAAGAATGATTCTTTTAGTCACCATCTAATATAATATTTTAGAAAAAGAAGAAGAAGAAGAAAATAAACTAACCAAGAAATCATTATTATATTTTTCTATAAAAAAAAATAAAAAACAAAGAGCTGTGAAAAAATTTCATCAATTATTCATATCGCTTTTAAAAGATAGAATACAACTTTTTTATATATATAAGGAGATAAAAAGATGTTTTTATTAGTTTCAAAAATAATTGACAACAAAAAAGTAGCGAGTGGAAATGAACCTTTACGAAAACACTGCATTGCAGTTTTCTGATAGCGCTTGAAACGCTCGAGTGTGTGGTCATAGCTACATAGTTCTACTAACTATATAGAGAAAACAAAACAAAAATAAAATAAATATAACAAATTATAACAAAGACTTTTTCAACATCATAGCTGCCACCATTGATTTTTTTCGGTTATCAAAGCTGGATCAAATACAGAGCGAGAATGTCACAGGTGTCGAAGTTACTTCGAAGATGCCGGCACCTGTGGCGGAGAACTGGTGCTATACCCACGTCAAGGTCATCAAGTTCTCCTATATGTGGACGATAAATAATTTCTCCTATTGCCGCGAGGAGATGGGAGAGACGCTGAAAAGTTCGACTTTTTCCGCCGGCGCAAACGATAAACTCAAATGGTGCCTGCGTATAAACCCGAAAGGTCTCGACGAAGAGAGCAAAGACTATCTATCATTATATCTATTACTACTAGCGTGTAACAAAAGCGAAGTGCGAGCGAAATTCAAGTTCTCCATTCTGAACGCGAAACGCGAAGAGACGAAAGCGATGGAAAGTCAACGTGCATACCGTTTCGTGCAAGGAAAAGATTGGGGATTTAAAAAGTTTATACGTCGGGATTTTCTGATGGAGGAAGCGAACGGCTTACTTCCCGAGGATAAATTGACAATGTTCTGTGAGGTGAGTGTCGTCGCTGACAGCGTGAACGTATCGGGTCAATCGATGATATCATCGTTGAAGGTTCCCGACTCACAACTATCAGAAAACATGAACATTCTCTTAGACACTGGTAACTTTAGCGATATGGCGCTGAAGATTGGCGACACGACGATCCCCGTCCACAAGGCCATACTGGCTGCTCGTTCGCCTGTCTTCGCCGCCATGTTTCAACACAACTTAGAAGAAAATAAACAAGGCTATGTATGTATAACAGATTTAGAATTAGATTCGTTAAGAGAAATGTTAAAATTTATATATACCGGTCAAGTATCGCAACTGGAATCAATGGCTGATACGTTACTAGCTGCTGCCAATAAATACGCCTTGGATAGATTAAAAGTGATGTGCGAAGAAGCACTGGCGTCTAACTTGAACGTTGAAAACGTGTGCGACGTTCTGATACTCGCTGATCTGCACAACGCGCAGCAATTGAAGTCTGTGGCAATAGATTTTACTAATAGTCATGCGCAAGAGGTCATGGATCATCCCACGTGGCAAGCGCTAGTTAAGAATCATTCGAACATTGTAGCTGAAGCGTTTCGTGCGTTGGCTAGCATTCAAAGTTTTTCGTGTTCTCCACCAAGGAGACGTCAGAAAACAGCACGTGTTGAGCCTTGTGTCTGAGATGGAGAACTGTTTGTTTGTCTAGGTTTTTCTTATTTTTCAAATCACACCTTTCTTCTGATTTCGTTTATGTTTTGAATTTTATTATTGATGAAAATAGCGATGTTTTATTAAAATCATAAGCAATGAAACAAGATTTCATCATTTAGGGAACATTCAAACGTTACGTAACGCACTTTTTGGTGAAATCACCCCCTCCTTTTTCTAACGCTTTCCTTTAGGAACAATGTAAGATGAAGATGTAAATTTCAACCAATCAAATGTTGAATTTTCTTATAATTAGTAGACAATCCCTTCTTAAAACCCTTTAATGCCTAATAAAATTATCGACAACATTCCGACGCCATTAAGAGTGTTTGTTAAAACAGATTCACAACTTCAATTAGATAAAAGAATGATTTTATGGTCGTAGAAAAATTAGATATTCCACTCTGAGCGTCACGTGATGTTTTCAAATGCACCCTTATGTTACAATAAGATGTTTCTTTTGTTCTACAAGTAAATTCGACTTTATAAGAAATATAGAATAATCGGACTTGCATTTTGACCCTACATGTCAAAACAGAATTTTGATATTAAAACGGCATACGATCTTCTTTTGGCCAAAATCACTGGACGTCATATGTTTATGGTCTCTTAATAATAAATCAATTCAACTGTTTTGTTATTGAAATCTTGACGACGTTGCTTATCATTTTCTGAGTCACTTTCACTGTACAAAATGTTATAAAAATGCACTATAAATGTTTTAACAATTTGCACTCAGATGACATATGTTACTTTTTTGGATGATAAATCTTTAAGCTTATATATATATCAACTGGTTGAGTTTGATTGTAGGAGAAACTCTTAAAAAAGTAATACAACATTAGTACATTCTGCTTTAATTAATATTTGGCATAGCTCAAAACCTAATACTGTTGGTTATTTTAAGGGGGTCAGATCCTTTGATCAAAGATACTATAACAACTACCACAGCAGACGTCTATGTTGTTATCGATAGTGTAAAGGAGTGCTTCTGCCCCCTCCCCTCCTTGGATTGTAATTCTTTAACCCGCCAGTAAGTCTCAGATAAGACTATTTGAATGACCACCCTCCTTTGTTAAACCCCCTTTACTACGAAAAAAAGCTCATGTTCCTCTTTTCAGCTAATAATGACAGACACAATTTAAAAAGATATGTTAAATTTTGTGCTGTACACCTGACTCAAACTCCTATTGTGTTTTTAGAAATCTCATCAAAATTCAAACATAACTCTCGTACACTTCTGAAGAGAGTGATTTACCCCTCGTACCAAATAAGGACAAATTGGAAACCTATTATTAATATCAGCATACCTTTCCATACGTGATGACGTACTTCCTTCTCAGTCTTCCTTCTTTAAAATGCACGCTATCATTTTTCTCTTAATGTTTGAGACAATAGTAGCTGTCAATAAAGTTTGGTTTATCACCTTACGAATGATCATAAGAGGTGATATATCAAACTTTCTGACAGCTAAATTATTGTATCAGAACAAAAAAGCGTGTATTGTAAACGAAATACACACGAATCTTCTTTTTCTATGGCTTATTAAAAAAAAAAGATTTTGTTAATCAATTGGTTTGGTGTTAATAGGCTGTATACATTATTATCACAATAATAAGTTTATATCCTTTACATGTATACAAATCTTTAGCACGAAAGGCCTCACGCAACATATACAGGACAGAATATTGGAGGGAAATTCAAATTTATAGCTAAATCTATTTGATCGATTATCTACGTGACCAATTAAACCCTTCATGATGTAATTTTGAGCCAATCAATAGTTGTCCATAACATCATCAATTTGAGGCTTACCCATACTTTCATTGTCTGTCTTGTTATGGCACATTTTCAACACATTTTAACGAGATACCCTTAATTGAAGAAAAGGTCGCGAGTAACTAATTGTCGCAAGAAACGAAATGAATGGATCGTTTTATACTGGCGGGTGTCCAAAAAAAAAACTCGCAACTTTTGACGACATTTTGCAGGAAGAAAAGAAAAACATTAAAACATTTTCTTTCATTAGATGGAGAAAACGCTAACTTAAATTTCGATGTATCATTTTTTTTCTCTACAATTAATATTTACTGTGTTAGATGCCTTTAAAGTTGAAAACCACTTTTCAAAATGCTCAGAAAACGTCAAAAAAGGCCTATAAAATTTTAATTGTACAGCAATGGCCATCTACAAGATTAGAACAATTAGTGTAAAAGTCGTCAAACGTTGTGATAAACTGAACGTTGCGCGCACGAAATGTCGAGAAAGTACCGGGAATTTGCGCGAGCAAAAGTTTATGTTCGCGACTTCTATTTGCGAGGAACATTTTCTGCTTGCGACTTTTTCTTCACTTGGGATAGAGCACGTGTAGTTGTTTTTTATTGCTTATAGGAGTCAACTATTTTTTGACCTTAGGGGCCATGCAATAATTACATAAGGCTAAAAATCGCCTTTTTTCAACCCTACCCACCTATATGTAACGCTTTTAATAGGGAAAAAGTATGGTTTTTTTGGGGGCGTAACAAAATCGACTACCCCCTCCCACCTATATGACCGTTACGTAATTATTTCATTGCCCCTTAATATAAGAAGGTGAAATGAAGTTGGTTGTTGATCAAATTATGTTGTGTTTTTCTGAAACTTCTAACAGAACGACTGTTTGATTTGGTCATTTTTTTACTTACTGTTCTTATGAAATTTTGCACCACTTCATTTTTTTTTCATTATGGTGTGAGGAAGAAATAAGTTGTGGCGAAAAATATTTACAAGTGCTTTATTTTCCTTGGGTGGGTAAGAAAGTGGGCCATTATCATTAATATTTCTATCCCATTATCAGTAGGTAAAAGCTCTAGGGAAATTTGCTAAAATATCTTTTTAAAATCTTTTTCCGCTACCACATTCGCTTGAAGTAGATTCATGCAACTATCTGGCAAGCGAAGTTTCCTAAATATTCATGAATTATCCCTAGTAATATATAACAAAAACGCAATACCGAAAATCTGCATTTTCAATCTTAAGATTCAAGATATAAAAAAACGCGAAATT
>JAUKPT010005914.1:0-10135 GCA_032273505.1 Nanomia bijuga | reverse complement strand
TTCTAGAGAAAAGCAAAACAGATGTATACAGAGATGGACGATGGATTCACATCGCAGCGAACAGCTCCAAAATATGTTCAATAAAGATCCTGAAATCATACAAACAATCAGCAAAATTAGACCAAGGAAAAACCGAAGAAATATCACAATATTATGTTGTAAAATAAAATTTGAATGAAAATTAGAAGATTAGGAAAAATTATTTTTTATTTATTCACAATATTATGTTGTAAAAAAAAAATTGAAAGAAAATTATTGTAATTAGTTTCAGCCACCCAAAGAAACAAACAAAACTCCTATTCGTTTACACTCTTACCACCATACCCTCACGCTCAGAAACAAGGGCAAAAATGAAAACTTTGAAGCTTTAAGAAGATAGGTTTAACCAAATGAATAAGGAAATAAAATCAATTATTTTCGGTTGACCACAGGGAATTAGAAAATAATATGTTTTACCTGTGTAAAAAATATAAAAATAAAAACTTGGCGCGTTTAAAGTGTTTTTGCATCTGACGGCATTTGGGGGGCTCATCATACTGAGGATCATTATACTGTTTTCAACTATGGTCTCCATATAGAAAAATCAAAATTCAAACAATAGAATTACTACAAAGAAATTTCATTAGAAAAATTAGAGGAATTGGATATCTTTCATATTGGGAACAACTGTACTCTCTGGAACGAAGAAGGGAGAGGTATGCTATAATCTATGTTTGGAAAATCCTTGAAAAGCTAGTTTCAAATATTGACCAATGATATACTAAGATATTCAAAGATTTTACTAGATATTTTTCAGACGAACCATATCTACCGTACAGAATTACATAAAAAGTTGTCTTATTTGGTACGAACTAATATATTGCAATCACTTATTAAATGTGAATGAAGATTTTAGTTTATTTAGCGCTGTGCATTTAATTTTAATAAAATTCATTACGACATCTTGAAATGTGCTGATTTTTCTCAAATTTTAAAATATTACCAACATTATGTAATATCATCTTTCTAAAAGGTGGTGGTTCTGAACAGGATAATGGATCGAACACTGTTGAATTTCTGGAACAAAATTTTCAAGGGAGTATCTTATACTGATGCTTCCCTGCTGACAGCAGTAAGGAGGTAGCGACATATGTTTGAAGGGTGTGTGCTGTCTAGTCTTATAAGCCTATCATTTTAATCTAGAATACATGTCACCTGGTTTCTCCTGTATAAAACAAGTGGCATCCCAGAAGGTCAGAAAGTCAGACATTATCAAACAACTTTTATCTAGCTGTTTAATCTGCTTTGATGCAAGCTATAGAATGGCGATTTTAGAAGAGATAATTCACTTTTATTACTATCCCTCTGTATAATATTGATATATATTCCAATTTCACAGTACAACTTTTTTCTTAATTAGATAACATTATTTGGCTTAATAAAAATAATGCATGATTTGGGCCCACAACGGTAACTTCCCATAGTGTCTGAAAAAAGTTGTCCCATTTCGCACCCGTCACATTATTCTTAAATGATGTTGTTGAGGTTTTTGTAACAGAAATATTTGTCCAATAACACCAACTTTTTAAATTTCCCATTAAGAACACTAAAATAACATTCTTTTTGTCTTTTTATCTTATAGCCTTTTGTGGTCTTATATCTGTATAATAAAAGTTGGCATAATGGAATGTTGGCAAAATGGGAATATTTGTCACATTATGTATGTATGTATTTATGTATGTATGAGCTGGGTGCTATGTCGAGTTTCAATTTTATCGATGCGTTGGTTAAAAGGCATAGCATATCTCAGCCCTGGGTGGACATGCAGCAATTACTACTGCAGCCCGGAGGCCTTAAACGGTATGATTCCTGCATGAATACCAAATCCCTCGTGACAGAAAACCAGAATGCGACAGAATGGATAAGCCATGAAACCGAGAGTCCAGGTCAGCCCAGAGTTGATGATGAATCTGAGGTGACTCAGAACCTGGGAAGAATGCAGCAACATCCTACCTCAGGGCATGACACAGCACGGGCAACTGTCAGAGAAATAAAGTACCCATTAGTAAAGGATCATAGTTTTTTTAGTGTCCTCCGTTAAGTACTAGTAAAATTCTGAGTGACGACAAACATAAGCTTTACCAACTTTTTTGGGGCTATAATAAAGTCAACATATCAAGATGGGAACAAATCCCATCAACTTATTCGTGAGAGAATGCAAAAATAACATTTAACTTCTTTTGAATAATACACTTTTATCAACTATGTTTTTTTACATGAAAAAAAATTGGAATGTATATGCCTGTTATCAAATATACGCCCAGCCTCTCCATCTTATCTGACATGCGTAATTTAATGGTTAACCCCTTTAAATAACTTTAATCTAAAAATAAAGGAGATAAAGAAGATGGTAAACCTAAATAATTAATACATAAACAATGTTTTTAATTCCTATTTTATACAATGTGAAAGCGTGTCATGCAATGCAGACGAAGGTCGATTCGGTAAGGTAAGGTTATAAATTATAAAAAAAATATTTCAATTTTCTCAATTGACTTTAAATGCCAACTCTGAATTAATCATTACCGTCAATGGGAGTGAGATGGAACGATTTTTAAGGTTTTTCAGAATTTTCGGCTGAATTAGGTGAGTTGTCGGATGGCTAACAACTGTTTTGTTTCAATTAAGGGTTCCTTATGAAAGCCTTTTAAACTTGCATTCAAGCATGACTTACCTCTGCATTTATGTGAGATTGTAGGGGGATTGAGAGTGTTGCCTAGAGAATTTCCCTTGGATGATGGAGTGAGATGGAATGGTTTTTATAAAGATAACTAGTTCAAAATGGTCAGAAATAGTTGATCAATTTATGAAATGTGTGGATACAAATACCAATCAGAATATAGAATGCAGGAAACTTTTTGCTTTCCCTTCTGGACGATAATTTGATGCCAAAATGTGCAGATTTGTCGATACACTGTTTGACCGTTTTTGAACAGAATTTTAACCCTTAATTTGCTGAATATTGACATGCTGTATAAAAAAAGCCAAAAATTCATATTTTGGTGCAATTAAAGTGAAGTTTTGGGGAGTTCAAAGATCTCTGAAGCAGTACTCGAAGTTTTGTGCACGTTTTGTGACAGTTTTTCAACGATAAAGTAGTCAAAAACGTTTCATCTCACACCATCGTTTTTATTGGTAATTCTTGGTAATTAATTAATTTCACTTTCCCTGCACTCTTGACACTCATAAATAAGATAATTTCATCATTAAAATAAAAGTATATTTCGTATATTTATTAAACAACAATACCGCCATGTTATCTCCAACCTTTAAAATGTGATGTGAACGAATGAACCAATGTAATGATGATACTCACAACCTTTACGAATATACTCTAGGCACGTTTATGATACTCTAGGCATGCTTATGATACTCTAGGCACACTTATGATACTCTAGGCACGCTTATGATACTCTAGACACGCTTATGATACTCTAGACACGCAGATGATTAATTCGATGGTAAACTTTTTTTCGATTTTTTTTTCAATTTTTTTCATATTTTTATTATTTTAAAAAAACAACTTATGATACTGGAGGCACACCATACCTTGTGTGTGGTAAAGGTACATAGGGATAACGCCAAACTTTTGGTACTCTCATTTCCAATATTATTGGGTAAGTAACTTTGGCAAAATTAAGTTAATTGGGGAAAATTCCAAAATTTCATTGTATTCATTTGAAGCATTAAACATTCAAAGCATTCATTAGCATTAAACTATTATGATTATGTCATACATCGACTTGTAGCCATAGAGGTTAGGAAAGAAAAGAATTAGGGCGTCTTCTAAAAAATTGCCTAAATATATAAGTTTGGGGACATTTTAAAGGACTGGAGAAGCTGCATTTAACATGCCCATCGACCAGCACCTAATACCCTGCATCAATGCCCATGGTTGTTATGAATACTCATGCTAATTAAAAATGCAAGCACATCCCGATTACCAATGACCATGCCGGTTACCAATGTTTCTGTTACCAATGCTTATGCTTATACCATCCAACAAAATGTTAATGCCTATCGCAAGATGGATTTTGATAAGAGCTGATTAGATTAACCACCTATTTTTGGAACATTAAAAAAACCTGTCCCTATTATCAATGATAAGTGCCACATCGAAATAATTAAGGAAACACCCATCCTGTATATTTCCTCTGAAAAGAAAAAAGAAGAATGAAAAAGCAAAACACAGTCCTGAGAAGAAAGTATCCGCCCCAAGCCATTGATGGATATACCCTATGATCCAAAAATATAATTCTTCATATACTACATCTTTTTTCTGACCAAGTGTCACATCCAACTTAGGAGAGAGAGTATCTGTCCCAAGGCATCAATGGATACATTCCAAACATATCAGTATTCTAGAGAAGAAAAGAGAAATAAAAAATAAAAAATTTCACTAATTTTAAGCTCCAGATGGATCTAGACAGATAACGGCTTTTTATAAGATAAGTTTGGTACTTTCCTTCAAAAAAAATTGATCATTTTAAAATAAAAACTTTTGAAAGACGTCAGTCTATTAATGGTTTGATTGTTATGTGGTATTATGTTATGTTGTTAATCAAATCTAAAGACAAAATCATATTCAAGCTGGACCACCTAACTAACTGGTGACTTAATGCAAAAGATACAGTAGTCTGCAACAGTTCTCCCCCGATTGTAACACCATTCCCCATTTTACTGGGTCCCAGTCAGAGAAAAAAAGGTTCCTCCAAAATTAAAATTTTGCAGTTAGTAATTGTAAAAACCTTAGCGTTTTTGTAAAATAGACAAGTAAATACACACAACCTTCTTGTAACCAATTTTTATAGAACTAACCGACACACCTTTAAGCTCATAACATATTCAACACGATTACAAATAATTGATTCCCTACGAGAATTGAAGTATAATAGATTCTCACAACAATTTTAAGAATTTAAGTAAATTAAGTTTATTCAATTAAATGTGACAATTAATTCGAACTCAATAGTTTCAACACTCCCATTGACGAAAGTAGAATATAAACTTATTAAGGTACTCGAAACTTCGAAATAACATAGTTTAAAACTTTTTTTTCTTTTTTCATTAAAAACATTTAATCGACACCCTCGAATGAAGCCATCTTTGCTGGTATACAAACTGAAAATTTTCCCAGTCGCCATTTGCATCTGGGCAAATTATATTCTTGGATCAGGACTATGTCCCCAATCTTTTATTCAGGTTCATTTATTTTTCTATCGTTATTACATTTAGATTCTATCAATTCCGTTAGGTATTTTTTTTTCAAATGAACTTCAAAATGTTCAAGTAGCGTATTTAAATAATTTAACTTATTTTTCAACGTTGATGCATTTTCTTTAACTAATTCACAGGAAAATTTTTGGGATAATAATCTTGAACCATTAATCATGTGTGATGGTGTAATGCCTTCTTCACTGTCATCAGAATAAACGTAGCAGGGTGGACGACAATTTAAGACACCCTCGATTTCAGCTATAATCGTTTGAAGTTCATCATAATTCATTTGGCTCTCAACAGTATTTATTTAAGTGATCGTTTGACAGATTTAATCAACCTCTCATAAAAACCACCTTGCCATGGAGAAACTTCTAAAATTGACTGCCAATCGATATTCTTGATTTTTCTGAATGACTTGAATTCGGAACTGGTGTAGCATTTAGCGTTATCGCTTATTATCAATTCTGGACAACCACGTCTACTAATAATTCTTTTAAATCCATTAACCAAAAATGATGCAGAAGTATCTGGGACGACTTCCATGTGAACAGCTCGTGAATTAGTGCATGTTATTAGTAACATGCACCTTTCGAAGGTCATCATCGTTTGAAGATGGGGTTGGATAAACTAAAATTGGTCCAAAGTGGTCGATACCAACGTTAGTGAACGGTTCGGAACAAATTATTCTGTAATTTGGTAGTGGAGCAGCAGGCATTTTCTCATCGTCTTTCCATTGTATTTACGACAAATTAAACATTTATTAATACATGTTTTAACTCTACATCGACCTTTAATTAACCAGTATTCACTTTTTACATGACATAATGTGTCTTCCGTACCATAGCGTAAAACATCGTTGTAAGCATCATATATAATTAAATCTCCAACTAAACTTTCTCTTGGAATTAAAACAGGAACTTTAGCTTTCATGCTTAAATCAGAATATTTCAAATGGCCTTTAATATTAATAACACCATCCTCATCTTTAAACGCACCAAAAGTAAATGTTAAACTTTTAAACTGTTTCTCCGTTATAGACGATTGTTCATTAATCAACCATAAACGTTTTGCTTTTTCTCTCTCAATACATGAAATCTCACCGGTAATTAAATTCTCATTATTAATACTATTTTCGATAAAACGTAACATATAAGATGTAACTAGAATTATTTTTGTCAATAACCGAATCCATATTTAAAATATTTATCACACACACACCAACAAATTTTGTTTTGATCATTTGTATTCAAATTGTTTTCAAGTGCAATATCAATTGTTTGATTCGGCCAGTGTTCATTCGGTTGGCAAATAAATAAAGGACCTTTTAACCAAAATTCACGATCTTCGTATTTTCCATAACCGATCCTCTTGATGGGATATCTGCAGGATTATTATCGCCTGGACAATACAACCATGATAAACAAGGAGCAATACTTCTAATCTCATTCACACGATTTTGAATAAACTTGCACCATACCTTGTTTGTCGACTTAATCCAATATAAACTATTCATGCTGTCCGAACAACCAAAGATATCGTCAATTTTATAATCAATTAAAGAATTAATAATGGTTTTCACGAGACGAGATAATAAAAGACATGCCATTAATTCTAAGCGTGGAATCGATAACTTTTTAAGAGGACTAACACGTGTTTTAGATGCGATAAAGCTTTATAAAATTATAAAATTTTGTTCTAAGATAAACAACACATGCGTACGCTTTTTCACTTGCATCGGCAAATCCGTGCAACTGCATATTTTCAACATCATAAATATTCCTTTTATCTATATAGTTTCGACTAAAAATAAAAGAATTAAAGTTAAATAATTTTTGAATTAAACTTCTCCATTTTAAATCTAAAGTAGACGTAACCACATCATTCCAATTTAACTTTAATTGGTATGCTTCTTGTACCATACATTTAAATAAAATAACAATGGGTGATAAAATACCTATAGGATAGTAATGAATAGCAGTAACTTTTAACATATTTTTTTGTTGATGGTTTGCCATCACTGTTTGCAAGTTTAATCACTGCATTAACTCCAAAAACAAAAGTGTCTTCACAAGCATTCCATTTTAATACAAGTACTTTGACATCTGGCTTAACTGGAACTTCACCATAAACATCTTTTTCGTTCTTTATGATCTTTTCCACCAATTCAACATCGTTAGAGTTACATTTTCGTAAATTAAATCCATCTTCACTCAACATCTTTTTCGTCCTTAAATACAGTTCAAAAGGTAGCATTCAATAAAAACGGTGACGGTGAAAGTCCAAAAAGAAAATGTAAATGTAAAACGATAAGCAACGACTTCAGGATTTTCTTTATGAATGTCATCGATCCAGAGAAATCTAAGAAAGTCTGTCTTTTTGATTGACACGAACATTTAAAAAAGCAGATTTGATATCACTAATCACAGCATATTTATAACAGCAAAACCTAATCAATATTTCAAAAATCAAAGGTAAAAAGGACATAGACCTTTTTCCAAACAGTCATTTAATCATATACCTCCTTTAACTTTTGCATCACATTCGTATACTATTCGGGTTTTCGTAGTTTCCTTTTCTTCACGAATGATTTCACGATGGGGCATATAATGAACTTCACGAACATCTAACAGTTTATCTTCAACTGGTTCGATCGTTCCATCAGAAACTTGATTTTTGATTATCTCATCGTATTCTTCGAACTATTTGGGCGATTTTTTCAACCTTTTCAATAAGCTTTCCAATCTCTTCTTGCACAACTGGAAATTATCAGGCAAAACATCTGTTTCATCTTTTCAAGGTAAACATACAGAATATCGTCCATTTTCAAAACGTACAACATTGACATCATATGAACTAGAATCATCAATTCCCTCTATTTCCCAAGGATTCATTTTGATCAATCTCAACTCTTAAAAGAAGAAATCAAATTAATAGCCGTTTCATCAACTCCCTCTAAACAACCACTCAATACCCATCCTAAAGACGTTTTCACCTGATTATCATTACTCCGAACAATATTATTAGTAACAAAGTCCCAGTAGAAATCTGCACCAATCAATACATCAATACTTAATTTACTCCTACCATCAGTTAAATCAGCTAAATCCAGTGAGTTGAGATGCACATAAGTAGATTGAGCCCATTCTATTTTTTGATCACTAATAGGATTACAAATAAATGGCATGCCATAAAGTTCAATTTGTCCACATAGGCTGCCTTTCAAATTTTCAACTTTAACAGAAACAACATCTAAATTAACTAACTTATCCTCTTTTCCACCGAATCGATTAACAATAAGACGCTCTTTACGTAAATAATTTAGTTGTAAACCACTTGCAGTTTCTTCTGTAATAAAAGACTTCTGCGACCCATTATCAAACAACATTCTAACATTCACACGTCTTGTGTAATTATGATTCGTTAAAATAGCTTTAGCAGTTTGACGGAATGCTGTTTTTTTTTATAATTCCAGTTTCGCTTGATATGTGACTTTTTTCATCATGACAATTTTTAGCAGTAAATGTCAGCGGTGTAAGTTCTTTTTTAGCATCTTGATCGTTGAATGACTTTTTATGAGAACTACAAATACTAATATTGTGCTTACCGTTACATTTGGCACAGCGATATTTCGATGAACAAAATTTTGCAATGTGGTCAGCCTCTAAACATAAAAAACATCGTCTTCCATTTAAAAGCAATGTTTTTCTACTTGAGACATTAGTGACGACATGACATTTCCTTGAAAAATGTTCGTTATTACAATATACCAGCCACCAGCCACCAAAGATTGAGCCGAAAAAGGGTTATTCGAATGTTTTTTCGGCCTCTCGTTCGTAGATGCTGAAAAAATGAAATTCACACATTTCACGAGACTCTAACTCTTGTTGAAAAGAATTCAACAGATCTAAAATTTTCCATTCTTGCTTATTATTTGCGTCACCAGCAAAAGTCATGCTTCTGGAAATAACCAATTTAATGTCATCAGGTAATTTTGACGTTACAATTGAAGTTAAAATGGGTCCATAATGACTACTCATAATGTCTAAGTTTTTTAAACTACGAACATTCGTTTCAATTTCACCGTATAATTTTCGTAAATACAACAAATCATTACTCGAATTCACAGACGACAAGCTTAACAATTTGTCAATATGAGATGATATTAGTACTTGTTTATTTCCATAACGGGACTGTAAAATATTGACCGCTTCGTTATAGTTACTACCAGTAAGGGAAAGTCCAGATATCGATGAAGCGGCATCACTTTCTAAAAGACTTTGGAGTTGAACTTTGTAACTGCATCAAGTGTGTTGTTTAAATGGATCGATAGTTCGTAACTTTCCCAAAACTCTTGAAATTTAAAAAAATCACCTAAAAATGTTTTAGCCGTTATTTTTGGCAATTTCGCAACAACAGCACTTGCCCTGATCGAACCGGTTCCCAAGGAAGACACATTGTCACCGAGCTTTTTCTAGTCACCTTCTAACGATGGCATGCTTTCATTGTCATCATTTATAATATCAAGTTTGTCCAAAGAATCCGCGATGCTAAGTAGTATCCAAAATCTTCTTCTCGATATCATCTTCTGATGATAGCGGCCATATTTGATTGTCGAGACCTTCTAGGATTTTCCTCCTTGTATTTAAGGTCTTGACCCAAGCAGACAATTTTATTTTATCTAAACCGTCTATACCACCATTCAGGGGCGGATCTGGCCTTTATTTTTAGTAGATGCATTTGTTATTTACCCCCTGCTGTGTCTTCATGAGGGCCCCGCCATGGTGGGGCCCGAGGGGGAAAATTTTGAAGTCCTCCAGGAGCCCAGAAACACATACTTGAGGACCCTTATTTTGAGATATCATAAGGTATATTTAGA
>JAUKPT010005913.1:0-10136 GCA_032273505.1 Nanomia bijuga | reverse complement strand
GGGCAATTTTACCCCCCCCCCCCCCCCCCAGTCACTGTACTCTCAAAAAAGCCCAGTCGTAGTAGGGTTAAGTGTAAACTGTAAACAACAGCCTTGAAAAATGAATTGAACAGAAAATGTTTTTCTTTTGTAATTGTAAGGGGAAGTGGACAGGCAGGGCTTTATGAGTGTTTTTCATTTCTAGGGTATTTGAAGACAATAAATTAAAATGTTTGCTTTTATCTAAACACAAGCAATGTTAACGTGGTTAGACTATATATAATGAACAGCTAGGGGGAAAGAAGGGAGTTTTAGGATACTTTATCTACCTCATACTTGTATTATGCGTTTTTTTCTCCAGTTTGAAAGGCTTTTGCAGGGGCTAACCCTATTCTTCATGGCCTTTTTATATACATTAGTCATAGGGGGGTTAAAAACCCTTTTTGGTACACAAGTCAGCATTTAATAATAATAATAATAGATTTCTTATATAGCGCTTCTTCTCAGCATTTATAAAAATCAAAATATTTTGACCTAAAAGTGCCAAATTTCAAACAGCCCGAATTTTGTGAATGACCCAATTTTTTTTTTATTTAATGGTCCTTCTTTATTTTTTGACAATTTTCTTCTTTACTTATGATTTAGATGTTATCAAATATAAAAAACAGCACTCGACTTTTGCATCATGCAAGAGAATTAAATACTCTTCGTGCTGTTATACCTATAGTCAACCAATGCTGCTCATTTCAGACTTCATCACTTGACTCTAGTCGTAGAAAAAGAAATCGTTTTGTTCATGCAAAGAAACCTCTTATGATTTTGCCTCAAGTATATGTACCACCGCCAGTTTCAACTCCTATACTTGTTCGAGAAGACTCTGTATTGAAATCTATTGTACTAACAGATAAAACATACCCTATTAAATTCAGTCGTTTAGATGAGATTGGAACATCCCACACTGGGTGGGTATCACGTATGGTCCCTCCACCACAATTTTCTTTTGAAGTAAAGCGTAACCACATTAAAAGATTTGATTTCAGCATTCATTTTCGTAAGGGAAAGAAACCGCTTACAATTCTGAAAGGTTTCGAAGGCGACATAGACCAAGTGTACAACGCTGTCAAATGGAGACTGGGGAAAAACACACACGTTCTTCTTGGAAATGAAAAGGGAACAATAATAATAATCGGCTATCATGTGAGACAAATGAACACATTCTTTCAAGCGTTAGGATTTTGATTTTGATATATTTTTTGATTGATTGGTTGGCTGTAGATAAATTGTATTTTTTTAACATTGAGTATATGAGATATATCTAAAATACATATTAGTTTTCTTTTGTCTTCAATGATTATTACATGGTTGCTGTCATATTATTTAGATGGTGTAGACCCCCCTCCTTTCTGAAAGAACCCTTTCCCTCTAAGTGCCAACCATTCCCCCTTTTCACAACATTAATTTCACATTGTTAAGTACTCCATCATAGCGTTCAATGTGGGGTCATCTTTATCTGATGTAAGTCTTTGCTATCATATCATGGTGTTCTTTACTAATAGGCCTATACATCGTGCAGGTCTTTTCACGGAAAGTACCTTCCAGGTATTTAGTGCTTCTGAAATTTTCAGGACTTTTTGTCATCAGATAATAGATAAAAATAAATAAATCGAGAAAAAAAATTGGTCAATTTTCGGGGGAAATATGAAGAACTTTCGGTTTCACTTTAAGTGAAAAAAACAGTGCCAAGAAATAGTTTTTTTCGAAAATGCTTTTGACGGTGCAAAGATAGTATTAGAAACTATGACTATGCTAATTTTTTTCAAAAGTGAAGGCTGCAATCAGAAGATAGAGGCAAAAGTAGGTCAAAGCAAGATCAAGCTAAAAAAATCTGACCCCATATCTTTGAAACAAAAAGTACCAAAAGTATTTTTTTCATGATTGATTTTTTATGATCTAGTATCTGATAACATTGTGTCCTGAAAATATCAGAACCACTAAATACTCGGAAGGTACTTTCCGTGAAAAGACCTGCACAATGTCTAGGCCTATTAGTAAAGAACGCCATGTATTCTTTCATATGAATTTGTCAACGTGATGACATTTTGATATTATAATCATGTTTATGCTATCTGCTTCAATTACTTTAAGGGTAGAAAGTGTCGCAGACACTTTTGCGAGTATAAACTTTTGCCAGAGGTGAAAATTAAGTTTAGCTGGTATAGACTCTCGGTTGGTCTGAAAAATTTTGCAGGGATAAACTTTCGTAAACTGCAACATATTTAGGTAAAAAAATGATGAATTTTGCCAAGAAAAACACCTTTTTACATAAAAAATGTGTGTGTAAGGAATTTTGCAGGTATAAAATTTTGCAAATGGTCTTAGAACGATAATTTTGTGGGTATAAAACTTTCACGAATAGTCAAAAAACTTGTATAATTGCGAAAGTTTCTGCCCAAAACCTTTTACCCTGAAAGTAGTATGCCAATTTCGCCCAAATGTCAACAAATAGCAGAATTTTCTTCAAATTTTAACAAACTTTTTGTTTTCTTTTACAATGTTGATACTCAAAGGTCCTTAACAGGCTTAATAGTAGGTGGAGTTGGAAATTTTCCAAAAAGTTAATAAGAGAGGGGATGTTATAGTGTGTGTTGGGGGGGGGGTGGAAATATGTTGATATTTGAATCTTTAAAATCACTAAGTTTTTCTGTGGTAAATTTCAATACAATAAATAAAAATACAGTAAAATGTCAACAAAACATGCTATCAATCATCTATGTATGAAAATCAATGAAGGTTGAGTTGAGTTCGGAGTGGTGGGGGGGGGTGTTGCATCATGAAATCCCATGTAGAGGCAATTTATTAAGCACTTCTATATTGGCTTGGATCACAGGAAGACACACACTGTAAGTCTGGCATGTTTCCCCTATATTAAAAAGACTTGTCAGATACATTGACACAAACTTTTTTAATTCGTTTTTATTTATCATTTTTTTAGAAATGGAAAAAGCGAAACTATGCTTGGAGAACATTCTTAAATTAACCTTAGCAAAATATAAAAACGACAATGCTTTACTACAACAAGAATATGAGGAGTTGGAACAAGTTCCACCAGCACCTGGACAACCAGGTCGACAACACAGTACCATGATAAAGCAAAAATTATGTCTGTATTCATGTCAAAATGAATTGAAAAACAGATACAGTAACTTATATCCATATGATAAACACATTTTCCAGTTCGCAAAACAAAAATATTATATCAACGCATCTTGGATTGATTTCAAGGAAGATTCTGGTAGTAAATATATCATAACCATGGGGCCTATACACCCAAGTAGTTATCGTAACCCAGACGGGGTTTTAAATACATGTGGAGATTTCTGGAAGATGTGTTGGGAGAGTAAAGGCAGAGTCATTGTAATGTTATGTTGTGTGAGTCCTGGATTTTCAGGATGCTCACAATATTTTCCTGGCGATAGTTCTACACAACAGTACAAATCTATTACTGTCACTCATGAATCAGATGTCAAAGATCCATCTGGAAGTTTCATAGAAAGAAAATTCACTCTCACGAAAAACAATGAAAAACGTGAAATCTATCATCAACATTTTTTATGGTGGCCAAATTATGGTGTTCCAAGTCCAGATGATCTATGCAAATTTTTGTTGCATGTTAGAAAGAGAAGTGCAGAAATCAATGGTGATCAAACTACAGATTCTCCTTACTTGATTATACACTGCAGTGGAGGTGTTGGTAGGAGCGGCGCTTTCTTAGCTTCATTCGTTGCTTATTCAAAACTTATGAAATTGATAAATGAACTAAAAAATGGTGATCTTGACAATAATATACCTGAAGATGCTATTGCATTAAAAGATTTGGTATGGACAATGCGAACACAACGTCATCCATGGATGGTTGAAGGACTTCATCAGTATAAGCTTGTGTATGATGTATTTATAAAACAATTGAATGCATTAATCAAAGAAAATGAAGTTTAATGCGATTCTAAGTTCATGAAATTTATTTACATTTATTTTTATTCACGTAGTGCGAAAACAATTCTGCATTTATCAATTTTCTATTGTTTCAATTAGAATTTATTTTTTTAGTTTACATTGACCTTGCCTTATGTTTTCTACAAATTTTGTTTTTCTATTTTTATTATATTAGACGACTTAAAAAGGGTTCAAACTTTTGCGGTTTGTCTACAAATTATAGGTAAATTTTCAATTTGATTGATCTAAATTACATCATCAAGAATACACTCTAATTGTAGTTTATTTATTTTGCTGGTATGTTTCTATTTTGTACATTTTATACTTAGATATTTTATTTTTGTGTCAATGCCTGTCTACAAATTAAAGGTAAATTCATCATATCATTGGTTGAAAATTACATCATCAAGATTTTGGTTGGTTTCTAAAGAATTGGAATTAGCATTTCCAGTTTTAAGAAAACATCAAATGATGATATTTTAGAGTGAACTGCTCAGAACCTTGATTGGAAAATCTACCTATAATTTGTAGACAATCATGAAATATGCAAAAACTGGTTTTCACTTATTCTTTCAACATTTTTTCTGAATTGTTTTCAAAGAAACATAGAATTTGAGTTTAAAGTTAACATACAAATTTCATATGTGGAAATTGTTCCTACCAAACTATGAAACCCCTCCTCTCCTTTTCTTCATCAATGCTACAACAGGCATATGGGCTCTCAGGCTAGGCTTTTTGTAGTGATAAGTGTATCAAAAGCATGCTAAGGGTCAAAAGATCCTCTCTATCCTCTTTATTGGATGAATGGTCGATCGATTAAGTGTCGCACCAATCAATACTAGATACCATGTGATCTGAGTTCAATAACCAGTCTGTCGAATCAACCCATGCTATATGAGGGAAATTGAGCCTACGACTCTGCATAGCTGTTCCATTTTAAGCACATACCTGACCTTGTCTTACCTATCCTCATTGTAGCCCAACTACTTCTTGGTGTTAAAACTATTGTATCTGCTGCACAAAAAAGTAAGAATATATTTTCTAAATGAGACCTAGAAAAGATGGAAAAGGCTTATTTAAAGATACTTATCTGTAAAAACTGTTTTCGTAATGTTCTTGTAATATTTCTTAAATTATTTGATTTATTTGTATATGTTTATTTATTTCACTGGTATGCACGTTTTAAACTTTGTTGTACTTAAAAGAAAAATCTAACTAATTGAATTGAAAGATATAGATTGACTTATTAAAAGTACATTCATACTCACTGTTTTTCCCTTACCCTGATGGAAGAGAGGGATTCCTATTCAACAGGTAATCCTACTGGCAGAAATTTGCAGTGTATGAATTCATGTTTAGAATTGTTCTCTGAGAATTTCGCCTCTTTAAAGTGGCAAAAAAATTGTAAAAATTGAATTGCTTAATGATGTCAGTGAGTTTCGTTCAATTGCATTGATTGTTTTCCTTTTTGGGTATGTCATAGATATGTCAATAATAAATTTAATGGTGTAATAGGATAATTGCTCATTTTGTCTTTTTTGATTGGTTGATCGACATAGGAATGACTTTTTGTTGTTAGGAGAAAATGATTACATGGTTGTTAGTTTGTACAATATGTTTTTTCATTGGTTGGTTTGTTGGTTCGTACATGGTTTTTGGACCAATTTTTCGTGTTTAACCTCTTGAAAATGCAAGATTGAATTGATTTTATGTATCCATCGCTAAACAAAAACAGTAATAGCGTTCTCATGCCTGTCTTATGTTTTGTAGGTATTGAAGCTGTTCATATGGCACAATTTCAATGTGAACTGCAATTAACTACTGAGTGAGTAAAAAAAAACTGATGTAAGGCTTTGACAACACCTTTTACCATGATTTGATCCTCGGGTTTCAAATATATTTTTTTCATTATGTAGCAGAAGGCCTACCTTAAATTTTGGTGTATGAATTTCTAGAAACCATTCATTATTTGCTGAGAAAAATCACATGATCAAAATTGTCAATAATTAGCAGAAAACATGGCATTGAATGTTTTACTCAGGAAATAGCACTATTTTTGTTTTTCTCTACAATACAGCACTCAATAATATTACTTCGGATTTGGTTAGTTAAAAATACAACTTGAACAGTCAGGATACATCTCAAATTTGTGAGAAAGTCTCCAGTTAGATTTTGGTACTCGGATTTGATTGATTCATTCGTGTTTTTGAAGAAGATCAATTCAAATGTTTTTATTCATTAAAGTCAGATAATACTGACAATTTTAAAGAGTATTCAGCATTTTTACCGTTGACTCTTCAGAACCACTAAGTAAAGAGGCCCACAATGACTTTTGAAGGCATGCTGCGTTAAAAACATTATCTTAAAACGAATAATAAAGGCTGATTGAATTTGATACCCAGTTTTTCACCATTTTCTGACGATTTTCATCATGTGATTTTTCACAAAAATTGACTTTTCTCAGCGAATAGTAAATGGATTTAAAAAAATCATGCACCAAAATTCATGTAATTCGGTATAATCTGTTTTTAAAGCCTTACGTTTTTTTTTTTGGACTCACCCGGTATTACATGTACTTACTGAAGAAAAAGTATCACAGTAAGGATAAAGAATAAAGAAGATTTTAACTCCAATAAAACTGTTTATTACCCCTGTTTCATAGTGAATTTAACGATATGTCTTCTGCACTGTTATTGATATACTTCAATAAGTTTGGGATTCGCAGTTACTTGACAGTTACTTGACAATAGATCTTTTATCGTGATTTCGAGAAAACAAATGTTGGTTAATAAATATATATTGAGCTTACCATACAAAACGCACAAGATAAGATAATCATTTAGTTATAAATAGCCATGATATAATGAATGAAAACAACCTAGAAAATACATTGTAATGGCTATTTTTTTCTTGTTTGGATGTCAGAATAGAGCAGTTAAAGATATAAGGATGTGATGACATGTTTTTTAATCAGTGAAATGTTATATCTGTGTAGCTCACTGACGACCTTGAAATGCCTTCTGGCTCATCTTGCAAAATTGTTGCGTGACATTTGAGTATTATTTTTTCATCTCTCTACTTTATTACTTTATAAAATGATGTCCTGCTAAGAATTTGTAAACTGTTTTCATCCCTCAGCTTGATCAAAATACTGATTTTTTGGTGTTATTTTGCTGTATTGTAACTCACGAAAGTGAGTCTACGCAAAGGGAAGTAACATGTAGATTTGCAAAAGTTCATCCCCTAATTTCTCGCTACATTTACATAAATTTTCTAATTGTAATGATTTTGTTGTTGAAAAACTATAATAATTTCAGCTATTTTAGTTGTTTGATTGGTTAGAAGTAACATCATCAAGAGTTTGATTGGTTAAATTAAAAATGTCTCAATTTGATGTTTTTTTAAAACCAAAAATGATACAAGTGCTTCTACATGAGCCAATCAGAATCTTGATGAAGTAATTTTTAGCCAATCAAAATTTGGTGATGATACCTAAGTATAGTGCTAGCCTCTCCCCTTAAAATCGATTTTTTTTTTGACTATTATTATAAGCAAATCAGCAACATTAAAATTCAATAAACAAACGTAATTATGAGGAAAATATTCTTGCCCCCCCCCCCCCTTAAATTGTAGGTCTTCCCTTAAATTTAGCCACCTTAAAAATAGGGAAGGGGCTGATACCATGTGGAGGTTTTGATAAGTGCTTCGTAAAAAGTAACTTGGTATTTGTCTGACACCTGTTGCCAAAGTAAGCTCTCAAAATATGAATTATTTTTATTATGAATATGACATTTTAATTAAGTTTTGTTTCTCAATCTTTGCTTTTACTTTCCAGCTAACAGAAAAAAATGCTGCTTAATTTTCTACACCCGATAAAAAGAATAGCCAACTGCTTAGTATCTGAATCTCTTATCAACATATCTCGACCATTTGTTACAACGGTTTGTACGTCAGAACGTTGGAAAATATACACAAAAACTGGTGATAAAGGTACCAGTGCCTTATTTACCGGCGAGAGAAGACCAAAAGACGATATTGTGTTTGAAGCACTGGGCACAACTGATGAACTCACATCTTCGATAGGTTTTGCAAGAGAGTTCTGTCTTGAGAATGGACACAGTGATGTTGTCGATAACCTTGAAGAAATACAATGTGTCTTACAAGAAGTGAGTTCAAATATCGCAACTCCAACTAATTCGTCATCAACATCTGTCAATGTAAACGCAACTTTATTTGATGCAGATAATATTGACATACTGGAGTCTTTGATTGATCATTACGATAAGGCACTTCCACCGTTGAAGAATTTCATCTTACCGTCTGGAGGGAAAACCAGTACTTCGTTACACGTGGCTCGAACAGTATGTCGGAGAACAGAAAGAAGAATGATACCGCTTTTATTGGATGATTCGATTGATAACAATGCGTATAAGTATGTTAATAGACTCAGTGATTTTCTTTTTACAATTGCTCGTTATGCTGCAATGAAGGAAGAAAAGGAAGAGTTGATTTATAAACGTAGGACAAAAACAATTGAGAAGAGGTAATTTTAGTCAATTTGCGACAGTTAGTGTCATGGCCAACTTAAATGATATATCAGTCATGGTAGTACATACATGTCAGAAAATTTTGCATCTAGATACTTAAGTTTGATTTTGTGTATCCATCAAAGTTTTATCCATTTCCATAAATTTTGTTAAAGAATAAGTTGATATTTTTAAGGATTATTAATTTCCTTGAAAATAAAATGAAACTTCATATGCATTTGAGTTCACAAATTTGAGACCTTCTCGTCAAGTTAGAGGAAATATCTGGACACAATAATTTCTAATTTCTGTATAATTTTTTTTTCAAAATCCTGACATTTTTGAAGTTGATTGACGTTTTGAAACCAAGGTTATCTATTTGATGAAATAGGCTATACTGCAAATCAGGCTGATTTGAATAACTTAAATTCAGATGGGGTCATAAGTAACCCTTACTCCTTTGTTTCAATTATTTTTAACAACCAAATTTGTCTGATGCAACGCTGTCCTTTAATTAAAAATAGGCACTGGTGGTGTTTTTATGCTAGGTTATGGAATTCGAGTAACTGTTTAACTTAATTTTTGTATTTATTATAAATGATATTTGTAAGAATTGATGAATAAGATTTAAGAAATGTTTTGATGAAATTGTGATTTTCCTTGATCGTTTTATTCCACTGACAGGTTAAGAGGTGACCACATAATCCCAAAGTCTTTTTTTAAATTTACATCTTTGGTTGAATTAAGCCCTACCTAGCCTTTTATGAATCTGACTACCCTATTTCTCTTTCTTGTTATGGGTCGACCCATCGGCTTTGTCTAACGACATATATTTCGGTCTCGCTAAGAGCTCAAGTCAATTGGATTTTATTGCATCTAACACCTCCTTCTCTTTTTAAGGATGCAAACAGGGAAATAATAGTTTAACCACCAGGTTATTGACAGTTGTTTTTTGCACAGCGTGATGCTATGGATCAAATCCTGCCTGTAGTTTGGCGTACAGACCATATATTTATGATAATGGTTAAATACAAAATCTCATCTATCGCTAGATCCCCTCCTCCTACCATCTAGTTAGTATGCTGCTAAGACGGGGAAATAAGGATACAAACAGGAAAATAATAAGCTATTTTGACCAGATTTTTGACAGTTGTTATTGAATATCTTTTTTCTACAGCGTGATGCTATGGATCAAATCCTGCATGTAGTTTGGTGTACCAACCATATATTGATGATAATGGTTAACTACAAAATCTCATCTATCGCAAGTTCCCCTCCTCCCCCTACCATCCAGATAGTCTGCTAGGGAGAATTAAGGATACTAACAGGAAAATGATAAGCTATTTTGACCAGATTATTGACTGTTGTTATTGAATATCTTTTTTTCTACGTTGAAAAAGTAGCTACAGCATGATACTACGGATCAAATCCTGCATGTAGTTTGGCGTACGAACCATTTATTGATGATAATGGTTAACTACAAAATATATCGCAAGTTTGTTACTTCACCTACACAGATTTTTTATTTATAGACGGCATAGTAGTAGTATATTTCAGTATAATCACCCGTCTTTACAAGTATATACCTAGGCCAGCGTTATTGGAGGCCAAACTTAAAAATATTTACAAAATAAAAAA
>JAUKPT010005912.1:0-10136 GCA_032273505.1 Nanomia bijuga | reverse complement strand
AATCCGCGCGAAAATTAGTACGAATAAGGTTTTTCGTAAATGCCCTTCGGACATATTAAAATGCAAAGTATTTTCGATCGGACGTTTATATTTTCAACTCGATGTACCCTATTTTGTAAAACAAATTTAGAAGGCAAATGGAAGGGACCCTCTGAGGTCCCGAATAAACGAGGGGCTTTAAAGGGGGGCGGAAAATCATGTCAATTATAATAGGCGGGAATAAACATGGGGGAGCTCTTGTTTTTTACGGGAAAAGTCTTATAGTAATGCAAAATTCAGTTTTTCTTCTTTTATGAAACGGATTATCTCAGAAGAGAATATTCATTTACTGTAGTGAAGTGTTAGAAAACGGCAATTATCGTGAAAAGTAACATTTTTGAACATTTTTAAACAAACTCTTCGACATTTGCAAGGAATGTCTCTACAGAATGCCAAATAGTTTTTTATAAAAAGTAATAGATAGCTTGAAAATAAAGAAATTGTCGAAGGGGGGCATGTTTACCATCACTCCTCCGATTGACAAACATAGAAACGACTTCCTGACGAAAGGTTAAGCCCCATCTACAAATCATGGTAAAATTTACCGTCATCATCAAGGATCTATCATCATTTTCTTACAAATTATCAAATGATGACATTTCGAAATCAACCAGTAAAATTCTTGATGACGTAAATTTCAACTTTAAAATTACCCATAATTTGCAGACAATCCTAAGAAAAACGTCGAAAATAATGATTTATGTGCGATAATATAATGTTGGCTTAATTAATTTCGTTAAAAGACTTTACGTTTAGAATAACTTTCGAACAAAGCATTTTGTTTTTTTGATGGCTCACAATCGAAGGTAGGTCAAGAAGTGTCTTAAATTTCGATTTTCTTCAATTTTCTCCGATTCTCTTCGATTTTCTTCGATTTTCTTCGATTATCTTCGTTTTTCTTCGACTTGAATGGCCTACATCGAATGCAGTATTGAATAGAAGACTTCTCAGTAGTTTTCGTCACCACATCGAAAATATGGTGGCGTCTATAGATTTACCCCAGTATTTTTTTCTCTAATCTTTTGATATTAAGATATAGTCATAGACACAGGCTCTTAGAAACAATGTTATATTAGTTCTGCAACATGTCAGTCGTAGCAATGACGGCCATCTTCCTCTTTTTGGTTTCTTTCTGGTTGATGAGTTAGTGTGGTTAGAAAGGCCAACTAAAATGATTTATATAATATCTCTTGGACAGTCTTTTGGTTTAAATGTACATTTTGCTCCACCCCCTTTATGGTGACCATCTTCTTGTCCTTCTTCTTCGTTTCTTTGTTTTCCTTACTCAATCTTCTCAACCATCAGTTTCCCCCTCGACTAAACTCGAGAAAGAAAATAATGATTTAGGAGATAAAAGTAATATAAGGGAGATAACATCACCAGCAGCATATAATGTATTTAAAATGCCACGAAAATATTAAACCAATAGAAGCCAAATAGCATGCAGTCCAACTTGTAAAGCCATCCGAGCTTGATTTCTTTTTTTTACAACTTTGATGGTAGGTGGTTACCTACCATCAAAGTTGTAAAAGAAAGAAATCACATCCACTTCTATAGTGAAGTAACTGCAACTAACGCCTGAATTTATATGGAGAAACAACAATTTTCCACAAACGCCATTCTTTGAAGTTAAACGACCGTATTATTATCGTGACAAAATATCAAGTGCATATAGTGTCTTTATTATTTATCTCGTGATATACAACTATCCTGCCTTGAAGATATTCAGAAGTACCATTTCCAATCTATTGGGGAGTTATTGTGAAGTGATTTTATGCACAGGGAATTGTAATCACTTAAAACTCTTTCGAACTTTTGTCGAAGTTGAAGTTGAAGAAAAGGTCGCGAGTATAAAAAAGTCGAGAGCACAAAAAAAAACAATCGTCAATCATCAATTAATTGTCAAAACATTAATGCAATCCTCAATACCTTCTTTTACCCTTTTACTTAAGGCCCTGATTATCTAGCTTTAAAGACTGATCTGAGAGCGTCCTTTCTCGACTATTACGTATACCACACCCCTTTTTTATAACCAATCAAAATGAACCAATCAAAATATAAACTAACCTAAACCGCAACAAATAAAGCGTCTATTCTGCTTTTTCTAACCCTTTACAAGGACTAATTCAACCGAAAGCTAAATTTCGGCTTGTTGTAGCCGTTTGATTGGTTAGAGATTACAGCATGAAAAAGCTAATTGGCTCGATTGGCTCATGAAATGATATAACCCACAACAAATTAATCTGGATAGAAAATCCTACGACAATTTGATGATAATAAGGAATTGGCGCAAAATTCAACCACTTAATTGGTTGTAATTTACGTCATCAAGATTCTGATTGGTTATGTAGTAGCTTTTTATCATTTTTAATTGGTTAAAGATTACAGCATCAAAAAGCTAATCGGATCAATTCAAAATATCATAATTTGATGTTTTGTTAAAATCAAAAATCATAAAAACATTTCTAACATAAACCAATCAATATCTTGATAATGTAATTTCCAACCAATCAATTGATTGGATTAGTCATAATTTGGTGAAAATCTATAATTATTTTGTGATAGTTCATTATAACTATCTAACAATTGTAATTTATATGCGTGGTTCCGGTTACAAAGGTTGAAGTTGAAGTTGAAAGAGAAATTTAAATCTCTGTACACTTTTTGACAAGAAAAACGTCAATTTTACAATTTTGATTGCGAGGAAGAAAATAAAATCTTTCGAGTCGGAAATTTTTACGCCAAAAAAAAGAGGGTCGGTCGGGTAACCGGAACCTTATATAATTTTGTTTTTTTGGCCTTAGAGTACTCAAAGACCCACTATATATGTAGTAGACATTGGCGGATCTAACCCAATGTGTCTTCAAAAGATCCGCCACTGGTAGATATCAAACGTTCGTTCTATCATTTATCCTCCTTCGGAAGTGTCGCCAAATTTCAGTTATTTTATTGGTTAGAAACTACAGCATCAAAAACTAAGATTCTGATTGGTTATGTAGTAGCTTTTTATCATTTTTTATTGGTTAGAAATTACGTCATCAGCAAGCTGATTGGCTCAATCAAAAATGTCACAATTTGATGTATTGTTAAGAAAAAAATAAGAAAAATGCTTCAACAGGAACCAATCAGAATCTTGATGATATAATCTCCAACCAATCAAAAGATTAAATTAGCCGCTATTTGGCGACAATCCTTAGTGACCACTTGTTGTTGTTTTATGTCGGGTTTTAACGACATAATCGTTGTCTTAGCAACGAATATGTCTATAAAACCCGCCATAAAACACTCTGTGATACTTAGGTTTTAAGGTTCTACATCAAATTAATAAACTAATGAATGCCGTTAAAAATAAAGTGTAATAACACATACATGCGACATTAACCTGAAAATCATTCACCAATGCGTACTTAAATTATATTTTCGGTAACACCATTAAAATAACGTGTGGACAGTGAAAAAAGACTAATTTGTTGTTAATCTCGAATTTTTTTCACTTATATTCACTTATATTTTCACGCACTTCTGCGTTCTGTTCATCACAGTGAGAATTAACATGAGAATTAACAAATATTAAAGTACTTAAATATGAAAGTACTTAAATTAAACATGCGAGTAAATCAATACACATGGGACCAGTTGGTTCATTCACCCAGTCTGTTAATCACTTCAAAACTAGTATGACTAGTATAATAACTCCACCTAAACCCCATTCAAAATCAATCAAGGATAACTAACGACATACTTAACGTTTTAATGAATCAAATTATCACATTTCTTATTGAATTGATTTCATTGAATTAATTTTTTTTTAAATGAAGACTAAATCCCTTTTTTTAAACCACCCCTTTCTTAATTAGAACACATCATCTTGTTTCTAATCAAGGATCATAATAATATTCTAAATGGCCTAAATATCTTTCAAGCAGCCCCCTTTTTTCCTAATCATGAATAATACATCTTTCTAATCTTTCTAAACCACCCCTTTTTCACTCTGCAGCAAGTACCCATCTGTTACAAGTTCCCCGCCCACTTCAGAGCTTATTCAGCTGATGTTTATACAGAATTAAATCGAACGATAATCTAAAGTGTTAGTTGCTTTTATCTCCAGATTAATCCTTCGTGATTGTTGATGATATTTTGAAATGGATTATCCAACTTGTAGGAGGTTTTTTTTGATGAAAAAGATAAGAAAAAATTATGATGATATTCTATGGGATATGCCAATTATTTTAGTAAAAATTGAAAAAAAAAATTGAAACATGCTTTAACATGCTTTAAAATTACTAAACACTCTCCTCGTTGTATGTTAAAAGGTCTACCATAGTGTTTATACAGAATTAAATCGAAAGATAATCTCATAGTGTTGATTGCTTTTATCTCCATATTAATCCTTGTGATTGATAATTTACTTCTTCAATCTTCGACAAATTCAAATTAATGATGAATTTGATGTAGAAGTATATATTTCTGTTTAAAAAAGGCTAAGCCTTAAAAGGTCCTAAAATTGAAACTCATATTACTGTTCTTCCCAATGTTTATCCAACGGTAAATATTTTGGCCAAAATTTCTTCTTTCTTCCCCCCACCATTTCGCTATTTTTCTTTATTGCTTCCCTGTTTCAGGGTGTCAAGCAATAGAAATCTCTTTATTTCTTCCCTATTTTCGTAATTTTGCTTATTTCTTCCCCCGGGGGGGGCGCTATTGGCCAAAACATTTACCGTTTTTATCAAGGTTGCTTGTGAATCTAATAACTGATGGAGAGTCGATGGCCGTAGATTCCCCTTTTTGCTTCCTCTTTTTGCTTACTTATGTTTGTGCCCGCGAGTTGATGGTAATCTTGCTCTTTCAAAAAAGGTCTTTTTCTTCTACTTTCATGAAACCATTCATGATTTTATACCTTACAATCATATCTGCACGTTTTCGACGACTGAAAAGGGATGGTAATTTTAAGAACCTTATTCGATTAAAAATAAAAACTTTTCTTAGTTTCATTGTAGTATATTTGAATGTAAACAAACCGTATGTAGGGGGTCATGTAGGCTAAAATAGGGCTTACTTTGGGTGCCCATAAAAACGTATTTCTTTGTGTAAATATGATAAAACTTGGCCAGATCTCTTGTCAGATGTTACTCATTCAGCTGTGAAATTTTGATGTTAATGCGCCAAAAACAACAGAAAATGTATTTTTTCATTTTCATGGAAGAACGAGGTCTATATTTTTCCTTCCCAAATTAGGTACGGCATCTGTCGCATCTATAGTTAAAAAAGAAATTTTGAAAAAAGATTGAATATTAAAATTACCATTGAAGAATATGTGTCAGGTGTCACTAATCTTGAGACAGACATTAGTTCACCTCCCAGAGGTTTCCGTAGAAATAATTGGTGTAGGGGGGAAGTGGGTAGAATATGCATCATTTTGATCGGGTGGGGGTAAACCCCAGGAGAGCAAATCAGGGGAACTTCATGCATTATCATTCACTATCTGCTGTCCAATTATGACGCTTAGTCAAAATATTGTCAAAAAGTTGTCAATACAACAAGTACAAAAAATCCACGAATAATGTCAATTTCTTTAAATTGATTTTTTTCAACTCGAAATTATAAGGGGTATAGGGGGTAGGGTTTGGCAATAAATAAGGAATTATTAGACAAAATCATTAGACAAAATTGATTATTGATTTAAAGTGATATTCACGCAGAATTGGAAAATATTTGAAAATTGAAAAAAATAGAACAAAAATAAGAATAAATAAATTCTATAGGTTATATAATCCAAATCATGTTTATTAATCAATTTCTGTTATGTGTACAGTAGAATAGTGGAACATAATGTTTATTCAAACCCTTCTTGACTTCACTTTATGTTTTCTTTATTTTTTTTTGCCTTTTTTGTCTGCTGAAGTTCAGTGACATATCTAGCAAGCAGACAGTGGCAGAGACCCTTTGGCAAGAATTTAGTCTCTACTGATCATTTCTTATCTGTTTAGACTATTTTTATGGAAATACTTTTGAAAGATCATAGTCTAGTCAGGGTGTTAGCTAGCTTTGTGACACCACAGTAGATGCAGAATTCCCAATTCATTTTAACAAACCTTTTTCACAATTAGCTATTTTTTTTTGTCAGAAATGTCTAGAGAGGTCATTTCCAGGCGTTGAGACCCACCCCAAATCCAAAATTTTCTTGGCCCTTGTTGGGTAGTGCCAACACATAGTGGTATGTCATCATTCATCACACTTCGATTCATGTAATTTAAGCATCGTTGTCGAGATACTTACCTGATGGGGGATGCGGATGGTAGAGGCGAGTGTCATTAAAATAATGCAATAAAATGCACTTGACTCAAGCTCTTAGCGATAACAATAACTACCGTTAGGCAATAACGACGGGTTGACCCATGCCATGTGAGGGAAATTGGATAGTCAGTTGGTAGCTGAGGAAACACTAGGTGGGACTTAAGCCATGTCTCGATAAACATGTAAAGAGCTTGCGCATGGCTGTTCCACCATTAAGTGCAAACCATTAACCATTAACCATTAGCCACAGAAAGTACAAAATTCCCAATCGGTCGACAATACAGAAAATATATAATTTCTAGCTAACACCCTGCTAGTCTAGAACCTACCCAGACGCAACCTTGTCATTTCTCGTTCTTTTGGACAGTTCAACATTCCCCAATTGATATGATGTGTATGTAAAATTAAATTATTTGTTATTTATACAAACTGCCAATATAAAACCAATAGAAATAGAAGTACAGTAACAAAATAAATTCAGATTATTTAGTATATCATTACGTAGCTGCAACTGCAGCTCTTCCAGTTGCCTCTTTATCTCTAGCCGAAGGTTCTTCTGATGGGACTTCTGGCAAGACATCATCAACATCCATAACTTCATGTTCTGGAACGCTAGGTAGTTCAAGGTCCTTGGTTAATTCTTCTAATTCGGCAAGAACATCACTCTCGTCTTCATCAGTCAATGCACCTCCAAGTAAGGCATCAATTTCGTTTTGATATTCAATTGCATCTTCAGTTTCCTCCATAATACGTTCAACATCTTCTAGCTTCATTACCTCATGTAATTGTTTCAATGCTATGTTACCTTGTTTTAATCCTTCAACGACTTTAAGTTCAACTTGTGCAAATTCGACTTCTTGGATCATTCTATCAATATTTTCTAATTGACCATCAGTTTTATTCAACAAATTTTCTTGATAATGTTTTTTCTTGAGTAATAATTTAGCTTTATCTTTTTTACCATCTTTTAACAATTGTTTAGCTAGTGATCTTTCCTTTTCCAAATTTAAATTAATCTTTTTTTGATATTGTTTCAATTTATCTCTTTGTTGTTTAAGAGATAAAACTGCTTTATCTTGTTCTGTAATACCTTTACCTGGTGGTGGTTTAGAGGCAGAATTCTTCTTTGAGAATAAACCCCCCATGGCAATGCAGTCGTTGTTGATTACAAGTGTCGACTTTCCATCCAAATAACGTGTAGCTTGGGGACACACCTCGGATTACTAGAGTATTTACTGTAAAAAAAACAAAAACAAATGTGATGCATGAAGATTAGGTAATATCATTCCTAAATAATTTTTATAATGCAAAACATTTAAGTAAACGGAAATGCCACGTTCAGAATTACCGTCAACAGGAGTGAGATGGAACGATGTTCAAGATTTTTCAGCACTTTTAGCCAAATTTATTAAGTTATCTGTTTTGTTACAAATGAGGGTTCTTTTTGATGATCCATTCGAGCGTTTTGACTTACCTCTGCATTCTTGTACTATTGTATGGAGATTAAGAGAGTAACATGGATAATTTTTCTTGGGGTGAGGATGGAACGGTTTTTATAAAGATTACTAGTTCAAAATGGTCAGGAATAGTTGATCAACTTTTGAAATGTGTGAATACCAAATACCAATCAGATCTTATAGAATGCAGAAAACCTTTTACTTTCCATATTGGACTATGATTTGAGGACAAAATGTGCAGATTTGTAAATTCACTGTTTTCACCCTTTTTAAGCAGTTATCTAAACCTTAATTTTTTGAATATTGACATGAAAAAAGCCAGAAATTCATATTCTGGGTGCAATTTAAGTAAATGTTTGGGGTCTTCAAAGATCCCTGAAGCAGCACTCGAAGCTCTGTGTAACTTTCGGGTTAGTTTTTCAATGATATGTATACCAAAGAGTCAAAAACGTTCCATCTCACCTCGCCGTTTCACCTCGCCCCGTTGACGGTTAGTCAAATATAAATTTTCTAGCTGGAAAACCAACACACACAAGTTTTATTTTTCAGCAGAAATTTTTCTTAAACAAAAAATATAATAATACAGAAGATTTAACTAGTTTTTATATTTTAATACTTTTTGCAAACTTTTAGGGGTAAAAACATATATACATGCAGACCACTGATCTGTATATAATAAATATTATATACAGATCAGTGATGCAGACTGACTAACCCCACCAAAATATTCTTTATTATTGTTTCTTCTACCCACAGTAACGGCTACCATTATTAAAAATGTTAATTTAAAATGCCTTAAATTATTGATTTGTTGAATACGAAATTTGGCGAGAGAGGAGCAGGCAGAAATTAAGAAAATATGTATTACCTTATTACACCAAATTAATGCGGTACATTAATTAACGCGAATAGGGGAAAATCGCGTTAATAAAACCACCGTTAATTTCTGCCCGCGTAAATTTAACATCCGTTATTAAATTAGTAGTAGTAAAATACCACGTTAGACTTTGAATTTTATCGATTCGCGTTAATTAGTACACACGTAATAATTTGAAGTTGGAATTCGCGTTAATTAGTGATCGCGTTAAATTAGCCCGCCTTAAATAAGACACAGCGTTAATTTGGTGTAATAAGGTAGTTCCATTGTGTGTATATATATAGATATATTATGTGAACAGTAGAGTACATAACTGATTATCAATGACCAATAAAATGACATCAAAAAATTAATGAATTTTGACAAACATTTTACGAACTTATTTTCACATCCACTTTATGGTTAATTGCGTTGCAAATATTTCACCTTTTGTTATTAAGTGGAATGAAAACTATCTTTCAGACTCTTTTACGAGTGTGTCTTAGTAATCACTCTATTTTTAACAAAACAATATATTTATCAGCACGCCCATAAAAGTAATACATTGTTTTCACATCTTTTCAAAATAATTTATCTAGTGTGTATACACCCAATATGGCAACAGTAACAACGAAAATGTCTATTATACATCATATCACATAGGGTAACTAACTGTTACTCAAATTTGACACAAAATATTGTCAATGGCCCAATGTAGGGGTCTTCAGGGGTCAAGACGGGGTCAAAATGGCCAAAATGTGCCCATTTCTAGACAAAATGAACTGTTACACAAATTTGACATAAAACACTGTTGCTGATAATTTGGGCATATTTGGGTAAATCTGGGAGTAAAAACACCATTTTGATGTTTTTTCCTGCCAAAATATATCTTAAAACTTATTTGATGGTCATTACTATGACCAAGTAAACGGGGTTGCAATGGGCAGTCCAGTGGCTCCCGTACTAGCCAGCCTTTTTATGTCTCATTTCGAAAATAAATGGATTGAAGAATACAATGAAAATCAAATATTTTTTTATCAACGGTATGTAGATGACATTTTCTGCATGATGGAAAATGAAACTGCTGCCAATGATTTCCTTTCTTTTCTCAATACAAAACATCCTGATATAAAATTCACTATGGAAACCCAAAATAATAATTCTTTGCCTTTTTTAGATGTTCTTATTACATCATCTGAGAACAAATTAATCACATCAATTTATCGGAAAAAAACTTTCACTGGTCTTTACCTTTGTTTCACCAGTTTTACCCCATATAAATACAAAATAGGCCTCATTAAGACGCTCATTGACAGAGCTTTCAAAATTTGCCATAATTGGTCTATTTTCCATAATGATTTAACTAAAATTAAAGAACTACTTTTAAAAAACAATTTTCCTTTAAAGATTATAAACAAAATTTTCAAAAACTACCTTGACAAAGTCCACAATAAAGATAAAAATACTACTGTTGATAATAAAGATATTTC
>JAUKPT010005910.1:0-10138 GCA_032273505.1 Nanomia bijuga | reverse complement strand
AAGATTGATTACGATATCTATAGCGCCTGAAGTAAAATTTTGTTAGGGGGAAAGCGATGAGATGAAATCAGTTTTTGAGAAAAATAAAATACTTAACGGAATCTATAAAAGTTGAAATTTTGGGCGGACTTATAAGAAGATTATAACATGTATTTTTCATGATTTCGTACTCAGATTCGCCTCGTACTCAATCATGAAAAAACCATGTTATAACCTACATTTATTTTCCATCATTAAAAATCATTCTGAACATTGAATGTGCATTCCATTGTTTTTTTATTTCATTTTACTATAATGCGTATTTAATTGAATCATCAATTATTTCATACTCTATTTATGGTCTAAATATTTTAATCACTCTCAATGGTCATGCATTCTGCTTTTTGCTCAAAACGAGGATATATTTTTACGCATTACTTTTTATCATTCACTTGAATTTATGATTGAAAATTGACATACTTCTACTCATTCTTAAACAAATGACAAAGTAGCTGTGCATTATCTTTTTTGAAGGTGTGTAGCTTTTCATATTATATTAGGGCCTGACTACTGAAATGACTACTAAAGAACGGAAATTAATCTTAGATCTTCATATTTCAACATTCAAGGTAAAAAGTTCGAGGCCCATGGCATAGCAATGCTTTCTAAATCTTTTTTAAGATTTTCATTCTCAAAGCTCGCGTTAAAATAATAGCCTTGAAAAGCAAGTCCTTACTCCTTCCAGATAGATCTTATTTACGTTGACGGGCCAAGACATCGCAATGCCATTTAAATCTTTTAAGAACGTTAATTCACAAAGCTTATGCTAAAGGAATTATTTTAAGTAGAAAATCTTGTTTTTCTGCCACGATCATGTCCCCTCCCACTTACAATTAAGACGGATTAATTGCTTCTGATAATTACATGTATTGTTCGAAAAGAAAAACATCTTCTACTCCAACAATAGCTTTTCTTTGCAGTATCAAAATAACACGTAATGTTTGGAAATTGAATAAAACCTTAGAGGTATTGTTATAAAACCAATAAGTCAAAAGGTTAACATAGATTGAGTATGTCGAAAACAAATTAAATTGATCTATTTCTCTATTACACCCATCATCTTTATTTCTCTAAGTCAAATAACAACAAACAATGGCACAATGATTAGTAAAAATCTTTTTTGAAGCCAATATCTGATGGAAAAGCCCCATAACAGTACTGCTGAGGCAGCAGTAAGTCAAGGACGCACCAAATTGAGGGGTAAATTTGAGAATTCAAAATCGTAAAATCGCCTCATGTTCTCCCATAAGAATTCATTTCTACATCTGTGGTCGAACCCATCTTTCACTTAAATATGTTGCATATATATTTGTTTTGGATGATAAAAGCGAGACATATCTCCCCCGTCCCCGGTCGATCGAGGGCACTGAGACTGGAGGTTAACAAAAAAAACAAAAAAAACAGTTTGACTTTGAACAAACAAATATAGAGGTTTGGACATATTCAAACTGATTTTCCTTATTTAAAAGCTTTACAATAATTCTATATCTAGTTTACTCTTACTCCAATCTGGAATGCAATGAAATGATCACTGCAAAGTCTCTACATCGACAATTTAATCTTACTTTCCTTTTTATAATGAAACTAACCACCAGTTGATTTAAGGGCGATTTGAAGAGCAAGAAATGCATACCCTGGTCCATATTCTGGCCAGATCCGCCCCTGGGGGATAAAACAGCTTTCTAGAAAAAGTGGTGAAGAAAAAAACCCTCGGCGAAAAAGATTTTTTGTAACATTTCCTCTCATTAATCGGTATTCTCATACCATAAATGTTGTCGTATTTCCTTATTCCATAATCATCTATGGTTACTATGATTTTAACTCGCAATTTAGATAATAAATTATTGTTATCGGAATACATACAAATTTTAACGATAAAATGCAGTTAAAATATCCATATTTCAAAACAAATCCTCTAATGCTAATGCATCTTGTACGTGGCATTTATTCTTCTTCTTTCGCACCGAAAGTTTACGAAAGCAATGATTCCCCATGTTGGATTTGATTTTATCTTCCCAACACGCATTCCGTCTCTTCTTATTTTTTTGCATAAATTCTTTCATCTCTGGTGAATCATGTGAAACCTTCTTCATGCTATTTTCATCTCTTTCGATTCTTATATGCTTGTCGATTTTCATTGAACTACCCTCTTCGGGAGTGTTTTGAGCCAAGTTTAGTCCCTCTGGAAAATTCTGATTTTGTCCGATAAACTCTTGGTACTTGTTGACGTAAATAGGAGGTGCCAATATGATTGGTTCCTTATTCCGTATCCGTAAGATTCTTGATACAGCCATCTCTCGTTTCTTCTATGAGCAAACGTTGTTTCTTCTTGCTTGTTTCTGTGTCTTTACTAATGCTTCATGATATTCAAAATTGCACTTGTTTCCAAACGCGAAGAGAAATTTCATCAAATAAATTACCTCCGATACATCAGAAGTTTCATGAAGTTTGATGACTTCAAGGGAAATTCAAAGAGGGAAGCGTTTTACTAATTAATTGATAAAGTTTGCCTTGCTTTAAGGTCCTGATACACCGTCATTTTTTATTTGATAAAATCGATAATCCATATTTTAATGTAAAGTTGTAAATGTTGTATTCGGTTTGCAACTTGATATTCTTCAAATATTTTACCAAAGCCTGGTAAAGACGCTTCTTTTTTTACTATGGACGAGAGAAAATTAAGAAATAATTTTTTTGTTTTTTGTTGACGTCGAGAGGTGAATCTCGTACATCTAAATCCTAAATCCCGTTGTTTCTTCCACAGAAATCTTATTGTTTAAACAGAAATCTCGTATGCTATTTCTGAGAGTAATTTACCCCTTGGTGTAAAGATTATCAAGAAAATAGGATAGTGTGTCAAGGCTATAACGAAAATGATTTTTTATCTAATCATATTTTCATCCAAGGCTCTTATCTTTGCAAACAAAATTCAATAAAAAACAAAGTTGTGAACAATTTGTTTCGTCACGTTTTTTCTAAAGAATTGGTACTCCTTATCTTAATTCCATTTTTTAGGACGTTTCGTTTGGAACGAAAATCGATAAAAAAAAGATGAAAAGAAAAACTAAACAATATCGGAAATCACAGGAAATCTTATATTAGACATTTACTCAATTTACTCAATTTACTCAATTTACTCTGAAGTATTTTCGGTGACGTTTTTTATACAAAAATCCCAATATGTACTTTTTTTTCACTTTTTTAATGATTTAAATGTATCAAAAGGGGACCGATATATGTTCTCACAAATAAGTTAGTGTAGTTCTCACACATAAGAAAAGACTCATATAGACCATAGTTAGGTAGGTCAAGTTTCCAGGTATGACTCCAGCTGTACTATATCTACACGAACTTATGCGTGATATCTGCTATCTAAAAAGCAGATACATGATTGCACAATGTTTGTTACGAAACTTAAAACCATCTTGATTCAGTCAAAACAAGTTTAGTAGCGGCAAAGATATCTATGTTGTCCCTCAATCCTAAACGTACTGGAGGGGAGGCGGACGAGGGCGGCGGGAGGGAGGGATCGAAATATCTCTTAATTTGGGATAATGATATGATGCTGATACTTTTCATTCAGGATAGGTTTATGCGAAAAACATCCATACCAAATTTCATCCAATTTAGAGTTAATGACGCCATTTCTGGCACGTGATAGGTTTTTTTGGTGAATCTTAGAAACGCATATAAAGGAATGCAAGGCAAACTGCAGCATCGAAAATGCATCAATCCATCAATTTAAGGCTCTTTACATCGAGGAGTTACAGCCGGCTCTGAATACAGAATACAGATGCAGAATACTGACAATAAAATTCTTCTAGGTTGTTGTCAGATTTTTGAACACCAAATTAAAATGTAGTAAAATCAATTAAATGTATGAATTGAAAATTAATTTATTATATTTGATTTATGATTATCTTTTTTTTATGCTTTAGGTTTGAAAATGATCGCAATATCAAAAATATTCACAAACAAATTAGTATCATCATTGTATGTTTCCTATTATTTACAATCTTATGATTGACTAATTCTACCAAGTCTCAAGATGAAACTATGCCAACGTATTCCCAACAATCATATTCCAAAATGAAATGTGAAATATCTTATCAAAGAACTTTATTTTGACAATCATTGATTAGACTCTTTTCTATATTTTTCTAAATAGGAGACAAGCACGCAGCTGGGGCTTAAATGGTGGGGGGGCAACAAAATTTTAAATATTATGTTGTGACGAAGGAGCCGCCACCATGGTTGGCGGCGACGCGCAAGAAAATTTTGAAAATAGGCTACTGTAGATTGGCTAAAACAAGCCTTTCCCAGAAGATATTAACCGAGAAAAAAATAAAAAATGTTCAAAAAACAATACAAAATTAAACTCGTAAAATCTTTTCCGATGAACTACAGTATATAATAGTTTTTTTAAACATAAAAATACACAAGATATAAGGGTAAACACTTGTAACTACTTTGTTTATGCACTTCGTATATACATAGATAAAATGTGCAAAATAATAAGCTTATTTAGTGAAATGAAATTCTTCTTGGTTTTGACATCCAAACTTTTATAAAATCTTCGAATTTTAAGTTCATAAGAGTCTTTTTTTCGAAGTATAAGAATGATAAATTGGTCTCCCTTTTCGTAGTCATTTTTCTTCTTTGGGGAGCATCTATTTTTGTAACCGCCGAAAACAAACTTTCCACGCGAGCAGATGAATAACCGGCTGTAACAGCTATTCTGTACAAGGATGTCAGTACCGGTGCAGAGATTTCATGATTACGAACCATGAATGTGCAAACCTTGTTCAAATCAATGCATTGCCTATTTTTGCTGTCATGAATAAATTCCTCTTTTTGGTTTGTCAATATACGACGGAAGATATGACACTCCGCCTCTAAATCAAATTTTCCGAGTGACTCGGTTTGCATCATCATTTTAAATGCTGGTACAGTCATCGCATAATTGAATAATGGTTCGAGCTTACGAAGGTCAAGAAAGTTTTCAGAGGAAGGGAGAAGTCCTTCCATCGAATTCCAGATAAATGTGTTTTCCGAAGAAAATCTCTTGCAAAAGTCATTTTCCAACATATCTAGGCATTCGACAACAACTCTTCGCAAGTCTTTAGAATCGTTTGTTGGTAGGGGCTCGGTTAAAATGTAATCTTGAAGATGTCCCGGGACTCGAGTTGTGCGTGGAATGGTCGGAGTGTTTGTTTTCTTTTCATTTATTATCTGTTGTATGGTAACATCATCGTAAGAGACTCTTTTTTCTTTAAGTAGTTCACGGACAGTATGAATTGCGTACATTGCGGAATTAAGATTCTCCTTCGATGATTGAAGAATCTTGTTAGCAATGTCACACTGTTTTAAAATGTCAAGAACGAAATGATTTAAGAATATAAATTCATCTGAACTAATTTGTTCCTGGAACCCAGATGCCATTGCACGTTCCGTGCGATCCAACTTTTTATTTTTCTCTGCGTGAATCAATGTCTTTTTAATTTCGTCGTAGTTGTCATTTACTGATTTACACGAAGCAAAATGTCCGGACCACCGTGTATCTATAAGGCGTTTGAGGCTAGTGCCAGAATAGCTTTCTTTAACTGCTGCCAATTTAAAAAACTTGTATAATCCAGACATGGTATCAAACAAGTCTTTTAACTCACACTCATTGCTCATAACAAATTCAACAACAAGATGAAGTCGATGACAAAAACAGTGAATGTAGGGTACAATTCTATCGCAAAATGCATTTATAAGTGCTTGGACGCCACCCCGTTCCCCAGACATTACATTGGCACCATCAAATGCTTGTGAAACCAAACCATCAAATCCAACCCCTGATTCCTCTAATGTTTCTTTCACGAATTTGAAAATTTCTTTGGCTGTACGACCTGACCTTGAAACATTTAATGTTAATTCTTCGATTTGGAACGTTTCAAGGGAAAAGAAACGGACAATTACGCCTTGGATTTCTTCATTGTTCTTATCCGTCGTTCCATCTGCCATGATTGTGTAGTAGACGGATCTTTTAATTTTCGTAGCATGTTCTTTTCTCACCATATCCGCCATTACTTGAATAAATTCATTTTGAATGTCATCAGAAAGATATTTGGCATTACGAGGTATCCTACTGGCAATTTCCTCGATTTCAGGTTGTAATTTGAATACAACATTTCGTATTGTATTCAGGAACAACCCACCAGATATCCCAGCTTCAATGTCCCGACATTCTGTGTCACCTCTAAACGGCTGTCCTTCAGCTGCCAGATGTCTTACAACAGTAAAGATGACTTCAATCCATTGTTTCGTTTCATTTTCCAATCGAACAGCTATATTCGATATTGTCTTTCCTGTAGCTTCTCTAGCATTTTTTTCCTTCCACAGCGAAAAATTAACAATATGATCACTTGATAGTACATGCTTAGCAAATCCTTTTAGTGTTTTTTTAATTGATGGATTTTTAGAAAAATCGTTGACTAAAGACCATCCATCCAAAGCATTTTTCCAGTTTCGATACCCAGTCTCGGTGAAAACAGTAGGATTAGCATTCGAATTAACTCCATATACTCGACAGGGAAAACAATAAGCAGCATCGTTTTCAATAGAATATTCTAGCCAAGGGCGATCATTATACCACTTCGAGCTGAAAGACCGCTCAACGGATCCAAAAATTGTTTTTTTATATTGCTCCAGACGAGGCTGACTTGGTGACTTAGCATTCAGATCAGATGGTACTGTTGTTTTGTTGTGTGCTCTAAACGAAGTAGATGAAACGCTTTCCATTTGAAGTGTAGATGCTGATGAAAAATTCTTTGATGGTTCACTCGCGGTTGGTTCTAGAGTTAAATCTACCTCTTGAACAATGTCAACTGGAGGTTCCACGGATGAATGTATAGAATCAGATGATGCTGGTTCAGAAGATCCTCTTTTCCTCGCGAAGAAATCACTGATCATTTTCGGCATTTTATCGTTAATACTGTTTTCTATAAATATTTTAAATATACAAAACAACTGATAAATAGAGCCCCTTATGTAGCTTTTTTACTAAGAAGACATATATATATATATATATATATCAAAAGGTCGTTTGTCCGAAAACATTTATTTTTTTCTTAATATCTTTGTATGTTTCGTCCCCTTTTCAATAATTTTTTTTTATTAAAAAATGGTATTCAAAATCCTACAAAACATTCACATATGCATGTATAAAAGAAACAACTACTTTAAGACGATACAAATTTTTTTTATAAGAACGCCTTAATATCAGCTGAGGCTGGATGTTCTCATTTTTTGTCGGTTTTCAGCCTCAAATGTTCTAATACCGTTCTTATTTAGAAAAAACATAGCAAACTAAATTCAATGACTGTACAAAAGATGTTTTAAATTTTTGAGCAAATCTCAGCCTAGACGTAATACTATGTTCTATTTTTAGACATATAATTCACTTCGTACTACATTTTTTTTAGATTTTATTCTATCATCATTATAGTTATTAGACATCCTGTCTCACAGGAACGGTGAGTGACAAAATTTTGACTGGGACACCTATTTCAAGCCATTTTTTCACTGGGACGCTAGGAAATGTTGACTGGGACAAAGTTTTGCCAGGAAAAATTAGCTGGAACAAGATTTTGTGCGATAAATCTGACTAAGACAAGATTCCGAACAGAAAATTTACAAACATACAAAATCGTTGACCGGGACAAGATCTTTTTCTCAAAATTTGGCTGATATAGGCAAAAAAGTGACTGCGACTTATCAATTCGCCTGAATGTCACTGGGACAGAATTTTTTCACAATTTTGTTACTGGGACGGCAGGAAAGCGTCCAATTTCTCACTGAGACAGTGACTGGAACTTATGTGACTGTTCCTGTGAGACAGGGTGTTATTAGGGCAGAAAGAACTAAGTTTAGTATAGGCGTAACTATCAAAGAAACTAACAAGGTTGCCCCTTGTTAAAACGTAAGGCCTGAAAGTATAAACTTCCTTGTGCAACCGGGGCAAACCTTGCTAAAAATTCCACTTTTTTAACTCATGCAAACCCTCTGTTTACCTAAGACAACAGGTGAGAAAACGTGTTTAAACGCAGGTCAATTCTCTTTAGAAACGTTAGAAGAATCTGTTACCTACCGTACCATACATTTAAGTCGGGAAAACTCAGACCTGTAAAACATCGATCCTTTTAAAGGCCTTCTTAGGATTTTATGGATTAAGTACTTCGTAATCAGCCATTTTTATACTTTATTGCATGAAGATTTTGCGGCATGAATATTTCGAGGTCATTAAACAAAATATTAACAATTAAAAAGAGAAAGAGATATTCCTTGAATATTTAGCAGCAAAGATTAAATTTGAGGCCAAATGAATATATAAAAATTCATTTTCGTAAAGAGACACGTCATTTAATTTGCAGAAAACAATATATGGTACTTTTCTAGATTTCCCCTGACACTTGGAATCGACATAACCTGGCAAAAGAAAAAGAAAACGGATTGAATGAAATCTTCTGGTATTAAAAATTACAGAGTTTGACATACACTCATTTTTTTGTAAGAAACTGCAAATCGGGTTGAGGCCTCAAAGTTTCTTAAAGACCCACCCGCTCGATCCCTAAATGTTTCTTATTAGTTTTTTAACTTCCTATTTGCAGATATTTGTTTTCGGTATAAAAAGTTATCTTTTAGTGATTTCTTCACCAACAAACGGCTGAAAAATACTTTAAGGGAAAAATTGATAACAAAAATTATGATGACAACAGCGTATCTATAACCTTTATTAATATGTACCATAGAAACCATTTTCTTTCTTATATGATCAGTTTCTTATATCGTCTCAGATCATGACATGAGTTTCTTAGTTATTAGCCATGAGTCCTGGGTTTCTAATAGCGAGTTTCTTATTTAAAAAAATGAGTGTAGAAGTTATTCATACCATATCTTAAATTGAAATTTTTTGTTTTGTTTTGATTTTAGTTTGGAGGAGAAATAGTAGGAAAGAGAAAATTTGGAAAAGCAACCAATTTATTATTACTATTTATGTTGGACACCCAAGCATTAATCCATTTATTACGCGTCAAGGGGGTAATCGCTATTGATAAATCACGTACATCTTCACAAGAAATCACGCAGAAAACATATTGCTTAAACAGAAATGGAGTACGTTTTTTCAAAGATTAATTTACCCCTCGTTACGCGTAATAAGAATAAATCACGCATTTTCGAAAAATATTAAATAAGAAAATGATATATTGAAGGAAACAAATCAAACTGAACTAATGTACACAATTATTTTTAAAATATCTCTTTTAAAAGCGAGAATTATTCTAATTTGCTTAAAAGTAGATTCATTTATTTGATATGAGTAAATTTTCAAATAAAGAAAGCTCATAAAACTAACCGTGTACATGATTATTTTTTTAATTTTGCAGTTCCTTATTCGACGACCTTCCCTTACCTTGCAAACTTTTATTATGAGCTGTGAGTGATTTAGGTCAATTTACATACAAACTTTCTTTGTTTTATTCTTTATATGTTTTCTTCACTTCTTGAGCATGATATGATGAAATATGAATAATATCTATTTATTAATCAGTTACAAAGAGATGACGTAAATAGACATAGCGTTAAAAAGACAGAGACAAAGTTTTAATACTCCAAAAGGCCGAAGCAGGTGACGCGGCTATCGAAAAGAGATTGATTATTTATTTTAGGGAGAAGGTGTTCTTTTTAATGTTAATGATTTTTCTTTCACAAAAGAGTTTATCTAATACATATCAGCGTTGAGTTCCTGCATGGTTTATATAACGTAGACTGACTGAGCGAATTGAAAGTTTGAATTGAAGATTAGAAAACGCATGTTAAAAAATTTGAACTTGGCTTTGTGGATGGGGGGGCATGAAGAGACAGAAATGATTGAATGGGGGGGGGCAAAAACTCTCCATGCCCCCCCTTAGCTGCGTGCTTGGTTTGGGCAGACATGTGGCATTACTAAATATATTTATGACTTCTTCTTATTGCCATCTACCATCATGCAAAATATGGACCCATATACTTAAGAGGTTCATGAAATATGAAGAATTGAAAAATGGTGCAATCT
>JAUKPT010005909.1:0-10139 GCA_032273505.1 Nanomia bijuga | reverse complement strand
TGTAAAAGACGAATTAATTACAATAATAGTTTTAATGACCAACTCACATAAACCGAATTAGATCTAATAAAAGTCTTTTGGACCGAGAAATTGTACGTCTTTAGAACCGAGAAAATGGACGTCTTTTGAACCTGTAATATGGACGTCGAAAAACGTCGCCAAAGGACCCATTTCTTGACCTAAATGAGACGTCCACTGTAGACCGAATTTAGACCTGTTTAAGACGTATATGTGTTCACTGGGGAGTAGGGATTTCACAACTTCTTCATACACTATACGATATCATGCTCTCCAATCGGTTCAACCAATGGTATCGCCCCAACGCTAAACAAGCATCGTTACAAAAGCAAGTTTGTATTCTACAAATATTCTCATATACGTAATGATGGAATACCTGAAATCGATCGTACATAGGTTTCATAGATTACGAGAAGGCTTTCGAATTTATCAGCAGAGGTCATCTCATAACACATCTGCAAGAAAAAGGGACGGGAGCAAAATTCGTCAGAGCAATTGCCAGCATGTACATGACTACGTTGTATGTTCCAAAGATGTGCAACAGAGCTGGTGAGGCAATTATTGCGAAACATGGTGTGACACAAGGACGACAGACATCCTCACCTTTGTTTAGTTTTGAGGTACACGAAATAGGGAAAAGTATAAACGAACCAGCATCAATCATCAACGAAACAAACTTACTCCAACTTGCAGATGATAGTAGAATTTTGACAGAAGGAAGAATTTTATTGCAGCAAGAGTTTGATCAGTGTCTACAGTTCCCCGCCGACAACTTCATGAGTGCTAACTTGGACAAAACTGTTTTTCTTGAGGCACCAGAAAACAACGATACAGAACCGATGACGGTTGGAGATGCAATGATAAAGCAAGCAGAAAACGATGAATACGTGTACCTCGGAATGAACTACATCGCATCAAACGAAATCTTGAAACATATTAAAATAGCGTTGAAAGACCGTTTGTTTCATGTTTTCAAATTTTATGATTGGGTGCACATCATGTGTGTATGTTTAGTGCATATTTGTATGTGGTATAGGCATGGTGGAAGATCGATGACGTTAGCAAACGGATGTTGCTACTTGAGAGAAAGTTGCTACATTGCATTCTGTGTGTAAAGAGCAACACTCCAGATGATTTATTGTACCTTGAGTTCGACCAGCACGACCTGATTGCGTGGATTAAACATCGTCTGCACAAATTTTTCCAAAATCTTCTACAACTTAGGGACGATGAAGCTGTGGCGCGGAGAATAGTATCATTGTACCGATACCTGACACTGTTTAACTACTACGACAACATCGACTCGGATTTAATTAAGAAAAACAAAGAAAACAGACTGATAAGAGTTCACAACGCTACAACAACATACTTGCAACAATACAACCAGCTGATCGACACTATATACAACCACATTATTTACAACAGTTACATCCCCGAATACCTCCGTATTGTCAAATACCGGTGGCGTTTGATTAACCACGAGTTAAAAATCGAGACTGGACGACGGGAGACACCATTCGTTCTACGGGCGTTGCGTGTGTGTACAACTTGCGGTATAGTGGAAGACGAGGAGCATGTGATATACAATTGTCTGTAGTACAATGCAATTCGTATACAATTTCGTGAATTCGTGACGAAATATCCAGTGATAACCTGAGTATTCAACCCTGAAAACTCAGATGATGCTCGGAAGTTAGGAATGTTTCTTATCGCAATCGAGAATGAGAGAAAGAGATTAGGACTACAACAAGAATGAATTATTTTAATATTTTGTTAAATGCTTGCTTATGCTTTGTGTCTTCAGCATCTGCTGAGTACTTATTCATTATCATACTTGTTTTATAAGTTTTCAACTTCAAATCTATTCTTTACCATTTTATGTTTATGATGCTGAAGACACAACAGTACTATTTTATGTTGGTCAACTTCAATCAATGTAGAATTTTTTATATTGAATTTGCCCTTAGATTTTATGTTGTTGACAATAAACATCTATCTAATGTTGCGGCTTTAATAATTATCGGAAATAATTGTCGGATAAAAATGATAAATACGCCGTCACGCCGTAGGGGGAATTAATCTAGCATATAAAAAAACACTTATATAAAAACACATTATGAACAAATTTGAGGACGATAATTACTTGTCAATGGACATATTAGGGCCCAGTTTGTAAAGCGTATTTTAAATATTATATATGTAAAACCTGAAAACTCACTCACTTATGGTGATATTGGAATTTCTTTGTATTTTGAGTTATGCAGGGCTATTTTAGGGCCCAATTCTCTCTTTTGGGGCCAGAATTCTAAAGTATTTTGCCCAATTGATACAACGTCTATCCAAATATCAAGCCTCTCAAAGATTGTTTAAAGTCTGTATCAACAACTGTTTTTCCAGTAAAATACATGTGTTTCGATTAGAGTATGATCGTTGTTTTCAATAATTTTGATAAATTGCTTATTGGAACAAAAATCATGAATTTATTCAGTTTTCATATGGAATACCTTCGAGAAAAGGTTAATTCAAGCATGCCATGGCCACGTTCTCAGCGATCAACAACGGCACAGATGATTCTGGCTCACTGTAAACGGGTCTGAACGTTTTTTCTTGAATATAATATATATTAAAGGTTCACCAAAGGTAAAAGGAACCAACAAAAGAAATCAAAATAATAAATGGAAGATTAAAGCAGGTAAATGGGTATCATCGCCAAACAAAACTTTGACCAAGACTCTAAAGTGTAATGAATTAGAACCAAGGGGTTCTAATAGAGCAAATACAAGGGTTCATAGTTTGAACTGACAGGCTACATAGATGTGAATATTTGTGTCTATTAATCAAATTGTACTAACGGAAGCGAATATTTTAATCTTTTGAGAAATACCTTAAAAAATACCTTTATTCAAAGTCTCTCAGATTCCAACAGGAAAAATAATTATAAAAATATGTTCATCCCATGTGTGGGATACCTGTTAAAATAAAAAAATACTTTTTCAGCGATTAGATATAAATTTATATTGATACACGCGATTTTAAGCCTAATTTGAGCCCAAAACCGGGGAATTGGTTCATAAAATGGCAATTGATCAATATTTATTGTCTTCAAAAATGAATTTTCAGCTTTCAGATAATGATATTTTGAAAAATGCAATTTTAGGCCAAATGTGGGCCAAACAACGAGGGATTAAGGCGTTATATGATCATTGATAAATGTCTACTGTACTCATATGTCTTAAATGTCTCAAATTATCATGAGGATTCATTGTCTCCATGAGAAAAAAACCTTGAGGGAATTTCTTCTAAAATTTGGTCCCGCTAAACTCTCGGAAATGGGATTCAATGAAAGATTTAAGGACTATTTTCAAAATGATAAACTGGAATTATTTGATATTTCTAATCTTATATTTCTAATCTACATATTGCTATCACAGAAAAACTATTTGATTGCATTGTAATTCCTTTTAAGCTCCATTATAATTACACCTATATAGTGAACACACACAATTGGGTTATATTGGATGCTGTATGTATATTCAACTTGCTAGCTTAACAATTACACTCGTTAGTTAGCGATAAAAAATCTCTTAAAACAGAGAACCAAGTTAGAGAAACTAACAAATACTGTACTCAATTAGCAAAAAGCTAACACGGTTAAAGATATCCAATAGTTTTCCTGAAAAAAATTGAAAAAGATTTGATAGAAAAAATTAAGAAAAAAATGGGCAAAATATTTTGTACTTCTACAAACGATGGCAAAAAGAATCCGTACCCCTACTAAAGGTCGCAAGAAATTTTCGAGCCCCTCCAGAATGCAACGTACTTCCACTACTAACAATAAATGTTCGACATTCTTGAAAAGGATACTCATTTGAAACTGTTTATTAGGGGCGATCTTTCATGGGAGACGGGAAATTTCTGCCTCCTCGCTAAGCCAGGAAAAAGATCATTAGAAATGACGTAAAAAGCATCGCCATGAAAATGATCTCGTCAAATAAACATCGAAAGACGAATCCAAAAGAAGTTAAGCCCTTATAAAACAAAGCTAAGTCACCCGTTTTTTTTGTAATGAGTGCCCTAACTAAAAGGTAGAAAATTATGATATCGTTTTTTTTTTAATATGGTAAAATGGACATTGGCAATCAACTATTGCACATATGTGTATTCCACACATCTGAAACTATCATAAAATTCTAATTGCACATAATTGGCTTTCAGTCTTTTGATATCAATTTTTTATTAAATTATACTATTTTAGATCTATTTTTGTAAAAATTGAGAGATTGGGCCCTAAATGGCCATTGTCAAATGTCCATTTTCATCAGATTTATCTTAAATCATCATAAGAATCAAATTTCACCATGTATAAATGACTTTATACCTTTTTAATTTCGATTTTTATTGAAATACGCTATTTTAGGCCAAATTGGTCCAAAAATGGGGGAATTCGGCCTTACTTCTGGTCAGAATTGATTAAATATTTTGTAAGGATATATCTAAATAAAAAATATTCTATCACTCTGGCGATTTGTAGGCTGATAAGATGATTTACAATGAATTTTACACATTCAAAGAGAGTTGGAGATAGGAAATCTCCTTTTTTTGCCAACGATTATCAGTAAATATCAGTATGATGAGTTCATCCTGGTGACTTGATTTCCAGACCCAAGTTTTATTGTGATTATTGATCAGCATAAAATTTCCAATCGATTGGTATACAACATCATGAATATTCATCTCGACTTCCTGTTTAGTACAAAAAAGGCACCAGGTGGATTCACCTGAACAAATATCAATCATAAAAAAAACATGATTCCACGGTTGGTTAGTTTGTTACAGTTATTTCCCTGTCTATAAGAGGTCTTCTAAAAAAGATTTCATTATTTTAACAGAAGATGTCTGTTCAGACAAGGGGATAAGGATAAACGCTTGACAGACATTTTCTGTTGAAAAAATAAATTTTCTTTTGAGAAGACCCTTAACTGATCAATGGTAACGTGTCTTAAGTATCGAGATTAGGGCTCAGCTACAACTCTGTATTCCAGAAATGTGTCGGTGATATATTAGGCCGTACTTTAGTTGGCCATACATCATCAGGAATGTTTAATGCAGTAGTATCGTTGGACAAAGAATATGCCTTTATCTTAGTGTGAAAATATTTCATATGAGTATAAAACTGGTTCTTCGCCAGATTTCACCACTGGGTTGTAACAGAGATATGGCAACTCAAAGTAGAATAATTCAATTGGTAATCAGTTATTTGATAAACTAGCATTTTATTCATCTCACTTTACTTTAAATTGTTTCATTAATTGGATAACACAGTTAATCACGATGATATTCGAAAAAAGGACAAAGGTAAAAAAAACGCACTTAATTAGATCTGGATAGAAAATCATTAGAACATCAATCAAACAGTGTAATTGATTATAATGAATGATCATTGCGTGATTAAACTAATTAAACAAAACGATACTTTTGTTTGAAAATTCATAAATAGAGAAACAGTATCAACAGAGCTTAAAGTACGAATGTGCACTGCACTCTTACTGGGCGAATGGAGAGGGGGTTGGTTCAAACTCTGATACTCTGCAAGACAACATAGCACATACAATACAGTCCTTGTCGATACTAATTTCATTTGTTCTATTAATGTCTGCAATTAAACAATGCAAATGAAGCCTCAGGCATAGCTTGATGCGTCTTTAAGCCTTGCAACACTGTGATAATGAAAGTGTACTGATCCATAAATTCAAGCACTCCTGATTCATTCAACTTTGTGTCTGAGGAATTGATTTAGAATAGACTCTGTTTTATTTGTGATTTGATTGTATGCTCGGAACTGTACTAGCGTGATAATTATCTTGTTTACGTCTTAGATGGATGCTCATTCAGGTTGTCAAATATAAAGCGTGGGTGGTGTATCTAAGAGTAAAAGAGCACAATAATTGAATAAAAAAACTTTCAACTTCAAGTTTTACTCAGAACAGATTCATAGCCAGGCAGCTAAGGCATGAAAAATGTAGAAATATGCACTTTTTGTTGGACATTTTTCATTGGTGGTTTTGCATTCATATGATTAATAAGAATGATTTTTTTTTAGGAGACCAAACATTCAACCTACCGGGGATAAAAAAAAACTATTTTGGCCCAAAAAGGGTCAATCGAACCAGAAAACATAAGTTTCTACTTAGTGTTTTACAAAATGTATGCCTATAAAACCATAGGAAGTAACATTTTTGGGCCAAAAAGGGCAAAAAATATGCAAAAAACGAAAGTCTATATCTTCCGAACCGTTCATCGTTGAGTGATGGAACTCTTTTCGTTTTTTGGTTTCTTATATAGACTATTCATGCATAACAGATTTAATCCGGCGAACGGCGACTTTTACCTGTAGGGTCAAGATGAGTAGGGCAAACACTAATATTTGTTTTCATGCGTTTCCAGTGCTTCGATTTTAAAATTTCCTTCTGCATCGAATTGCATATGAATTGTTTCTTGACTTTTTCAGGGAATCCCTAAACGATAGAAGGCTCTAAATAGATTCTAGAATGAGTGCGGATGGCCAAAATAAAATTTAATCGGACCGCCGAAATAGCTTTTTATGTCTTTTTTCTAGGATTAATGGTACAATATACAATAAAACAGGGTACTAATTGATACAATCTCCGACCCAAATTCATAAAGGTCGATGTACTTTATGATTTAACTTGTCGTTTTATAACTCATACATTAAAGTAAGCAACTGTGCGTGCAAGGCCATATGTGAAGAAAAGTAGAAAGATATGAGAGAAGGGAAAAATATTCCTAAAAAATAAGTTAGAGCATATCATGGCCAGCTTAAGGTATGTCACCGACAGATTTATAGAATATGGGGTTGGGGAAAAGGCCTAATCTCGACACTTTAGACCAATTAATTAATAAAAAAAAATTTATCAAAAATTACGGGAGGAAACGACACTAGTTTCCTTTCTCTTGCTAGTTTTAACTCAGAATGTCAGTGAAAGCGCACAAGAAGGTCCTCGACGACAAATATGCAGAACTTGAAGAGAAGTTAATCGAGGAAATAGTCAAAGAAATCAACCAGGCACATGCGTCTCAACAACACGCCAAAGCTTGGAAGACAATCAACGATCTCACTGGAAAAAAAGACTCTCCATCTGGTAAATTAAATGCAAGTACCCAAAAAGAACTAAAGCAGAACTGGTACAACTACTTCAGTAAGCTATTAGGGAAAAAGCCCACTTCCCCAATGGAGAAGAAAACGAAGCAGTGACAATGGCCCTCGAGAATTTCGGTATCGATGATGAACCCTTTACCCTGGAAGAGTACAGAAAAGCGAAGCTTGAAATGAAGGAGGGCAAGGCTGCACCAGACGACGGAATTGTACTAGAGATCTCGAAAAGGTGTGACTTTGACGAACAAATGCTTGAATTCTGCAACAAGTTGCATATATACGGAGAAAAACCGGGCCAATGGAGCATCAATAACATCATACGTATACCAAAAAAGGAGATTTAAGCCTCGTCACTAACTACAGAGGAATTGCTCTTAGTCCAACCATCTCTAAGCTCTGCAACAAAATAATCCTGAACAGAATAAGACAAGCTCTTACGTGCGAATCAGAACAGGTTTCGTCATGGGAGAACAACAACAGGTCAGCTTATTGCTCTTGACACTTGATTCTTGACTCATAGAAGGAATCAGAAACAAAAACTTGAAAGCAGTCTTTACATTTATTGACTTCTCCAAAGAATTCGATAGCATCAATAGAGGAAAGATGTTCGAAATAATGAAGGCATACGGTGTACCACCAAACCTACTTAAAACCATTATAGCTCTGTATACAAACACCAAAGCTAAAGTCATCAGACCTATTTGAAATAATAATGGGAGTACTTCAAAGAGACACACTCCCTTTCTATTCATCATCGTGTTTAATTATGCAATGAGGAAAGCCACTCGGGGGAAAGAAGAAGAATACGGCTTCGCAGTTGAACCACGTGAAAGCAGACGGATTCCACCAAAAACCATCACAGACCTATAGACTTTGCAGACTTGATCAGCGAAGTACAATATCTTCTCCTGTTAGTAGAGAAAGAGTGTAAAGCATTCGGTCGACTCATCAATGCCCCAAATACAAAATTCATGTCATACAACATCCTTGATGAGTTTGAACTGAAACTAGGCGACGGATCTATCATTAAAAGAGCTCAAACTGAAAATAAAGAACAAGATTTTGAATACCTGGGATCATGGGTTGGCGCCACATACAAATCCTTAGAATAAGAAAAGCACTTGCTTGGGCAAATCTCATCAAGATGGATAAAATCTAGAAATCGAATCTCAAGAGTGATACCAAGATCAATCTCTTTAGAGAAACGGTTGAGTCAGTGTTAATAAAACGGACGTGAAACTTGGACACTCAGCAAGAAGCTGAACAACACCTTGAATGGATCACAGAATGACAGCAGTGAACAATACATCACAAGCAAAGCACTGTGTAATGGTCTGCCATCAGTATCCAACTCCATCAGAAAAAAACGACTAAAATTCGCTGGTCATAGTTACAGACAACATGAGGACGCAGTATCTAACCTTGTGTTGTGGCAGCCAAAACATGGTAAAAGAGGTAAAAGGTGCCCCAGTGAAAACTTTTATTGACATCTTAACACTGGGCTAAGTAATGAACAAGAGTTACCAGTTGTATGGAAGACCGGGTTCTTGTATGGAGGAAGATACACGTTTTTTTTTATAAGAACGCCAAAATTTCAGCTAAGGCTGAATATTTTTTATTTCTAAATCGTTTCAGCCTCAGATGTTCTTACAGCCGTTCTTAGAAAAACTTCAACGAAAAAGAGACTATAGCAAGTTAAATTCTGTATGAAAGATCTTCAAAATTCAGAAAATTAGCCTTTTTTGATCATTGATCTAAACATCAATAACATTATATATCTAATGTCAGAAGACGAAACCGTGCAGCAAATATATTGTCGTAGCTCCCCAAAAATAGTTCCTTACTATGCGTCTATGAACGACCGAATGAAGCCAATTCATTCTTTGTAACTAGAAACGTGCATTTTATGTTTTCCTATTTTTTTCTTGGCTTACGCTCAGACTTTTTCGGCCAATATCAGCATGGATGTTCTTACAAAAAAACGTGTACACCCCTGCAAATGTTAGAAACAGGAATTCAAAAAGATATCATGACTTGATCAATAGATTTACGTTGATGAAGGAAATATTACGATTTGGTTAATAGATTAAACAAACTTCGTTTTTTCAGCTGTTATCAGCCACAGAAAGGTAACTCTTTGAAGAGTACAAAAACACACGGCATTCTTCATGTTGTGAAAAATGGGCAAACTAAATGGGCGAAGACAAATGAGCAACTTGATGTTTTGATCCACATGCAAACCATAATGAAGTTAAAACAAGAAAAACGACAACCAATTTCGTCTGTGACTTGATTATGGAAAAACTCACACCGGGTGATCACATGAACAGTCATGTTTGAAAAAAGGTTTGATAAAGCTTGGTTTACATTAATGATTCAATGTAGTTTGTTTTTCAAGTGCTCGAACATCAGCAACTATGTTCGTCCATTCCTCCCTATCTTTCATAAACTTCTGAAGATCTTTCAAGCTTAGCCCTGTATAATTTATAGTTGATCTAAGTAAGATAATAGTCTTTTTTCCAACATCCTGTCTAACAGGAACAGTGAGAACAGAAGTTCTAACCAGGACACCATATTTTTGTCTTTTTTCACTTATATCATATTTTTGACTGGGACACAGCAAGGAATTAACTGCGACAATCAAAACCACTTAAATGCCACTAGGACAGAGTTTTTTTGACAGTTTTCCCACTGGGACAGCAAAAAAGGGACCAATTTCTCACATTCACTGTGACATACCGTGAATCCCCAAATAAACACCCCGGGCATTTATTTCAAATTTTCGATCTGAGGGGGGCGTCTATTAGAGGGAGGCGTTAGTAAGAGAGAGGAGGCGTTTATTCAAAAATTCAAAAACTTCAGTTTGATTTTTTTTTCTGAAAACACAACACAACACCACACATTACATTATATTATACAACATGGACAAAATCGTCATCATCAGCGT
>JAUKPT010005908.1:0-10139 GCA_032273505.1 Nanomia bijuga | reverse complement strand
CATATTATTGAAGTCATATTAGCTCTGTACGAGCATTTCCGTGATACGACCATAACAAGTCTGCACGGGCATCTCTGATACGGGCATAACAAGTCTGCACTCAGGCATTCCCGTGATACGGGCATAACAAGTCTGCACTGGCATCTCCGTGATACGGGCATTCTGCAGCTTCCGACTATTGCTATAAAGGCTCTCCGCAATCCTTAATACTCTTGTATCAACTTCTTTTGCTTGGTTTGGCGATAATGCAACGTTTTTTCAAGCGATACACGTCTTATCATAAAAAAAATGGCCGCCGAACTTAAAGAAAAGCACGCGGTTTTTGTTAATCGTTCAATACTTGGAACCGCTGTTGGTATTCGGTAAAATAAAAAGCGTTATCAGACTAAACGAAAAGCGTTTATTTCACATACAAACATGAAACTAGCTGATGAAATTGCGTTTCTCGTTTTGAGCGATATGCCTACAAAGCATAACTGAGACATTATACGTCAATTCAAGGTTCACTTCACACATTGGACTTTTGTAGAATCTAATTGCATTAATTGAATAAGATCTTACTAAAGTCTCACGTATAATGTCCGCCTAATCAGATTAATCTATTAAACATTTTCTAGGGTTAATTTTCATGCTATTTCCACGGATATTTTCGGGCTATTTACAGGAGCCTGGGGATTTTGGGGGACTGAAAAATTTCCTCCTTAGTTTTGACAAGGTGTCTAAAAAAGCATTTAAGGCATTATAGATTTCTTTTGATTTTAAGAATATAGATATTGAAAGAATTCGGATCACTTTTAAGAAATCTCCTCAAGGGCTGGACCTTAATTCCTCTCCAGAGCATTTTGCAAAATATATTTGGCCACCCTCCTGCTGATACATATACAAAATGGGCAAGCCCCACCCCAACGACTCGGCAAAGTAGAATAACTGAAAAAAAAGGAAACAGTATTCAAACTCAACTCGGAAATAAATCAAGAAAATTGTATACAATAAATAAATCTCTCTCTCATTTTTTTACAAAAAAATAAAAATAAAATAAAGATAAAAAAAAAATCGCTATCCCGATTCCCGATTTTAATCGGGTTTTGGTTCATTAGATACCATGTCTGCACAAACATCGTCATCGTCTATCGCATTTAATGCATCCAACGTCGTCGCTATTTCTTGTGACGATATCGACGTTGCCTCTTCAGGTGAGACGACGTATATAATATTTTGTTCAACTAACTCCGCCGTACCTTCCGTTGGAATACCGACGTCATTATCGGGTTCCGTCGAAATAATGACGCATTTTTCTTGTCCAGACGAAGGAGCGACGTCGTTGTCAGAATCTGTCGTCTCTGAAATTATGTACATAATAGTTTGTTCAACCAACTCTGAAGAATCTTCGGTCGAAAGAGTGACGTCTTCTTCAGAAACCGTCGTAAAATTGACGTCTTTCACAGATTCCGTCGTAAAATTGACGTTACTTTCAGATTCCGTCGTTGTAAACGCGACATCTGTTTCAGAAACTGTCGTCTGATAATTAAGATCCTCGTCACATTCCATCGAAACAATAACTTCTTTTTCGGGAGATTCCGATGAAATATCTACGTCTTTTTCTTCAATTGCCGTATCAGCAAAAGACGACGTCGGACGTGTTAATCCGACATTTGGAGGTAAACATTTCAATAAGCTCATGTTTGAAGTTGTTGTTATTTTCGAAGAAGGGGTCTGAGTACTAGAGGGTTGGGAAGGAGGTGAAACAACACAGAATTGTTTCGGAGATATAGTTTTCGTAAGTAGAGGAAGATATTTCAACACGGATAAATAATCTTTCTTTTTTAAAGCTGGTTGTAAAGCATCCAATTCCGCTGACTCAGCAGACAGCTTTTCAGTCACAACACCACCGCCGACATCATTTTCGTTTTTCGTTGTAATAACTTCGCCGTACGTTGAATCGAGTTTTCGTTTACGAGTCTCGTCGGCGAGCGAGCCCTTTTTTTCGCGAATGTCTTTGAGTAACGGGAGATTGTTGAGGACGACTAGACTAGAGTCTTCAGGGCTGTTTGTAGGTGGCGAAGCAGGGGCGCGTGAAGTAGATATCTCGCTTGTGATTGTACTCAGCGATGGTATAGGTAGAGGCGGGTATATATAGGGTGAGGTCGAGCCTACTCCCGCAGAAGACAGAGGCTTCTTTCCACGAACACCCCCGTTTGTAGTTTTAACAGTTTTCATGTTATTAACTTCTTTACCACCGACACGATATATTCCTGTAATTGTCTCTCCACCCATCTGCAACTGGCTACCATTTTGAATTATAATTTTCTTCGTATCCATCCCGCCTCCACCCCCTAAAACCCCACCCCCGCTTCTCCCCAGCGTTTTCTTTTTCTCAACTACATTCATCGAGGACATCTTTCGAACCCGCGCCGCATTATCCTCACTCGACTTCTCGCTACGCGTTTGTTTCGACGCGGCAAGGTTTCGAGTTGTAAACTCGATTTTCTGTCCCCGCTTCTTCAGCGCGTCATTTTCGAGTTGATTAATGACGTCAGCTACTTGTTGTCGAAATTTCAGGTGCACATTTTTATCTTTAAAGAGGAACGCCATTTTATCGAGGTGTTTCAAAAAGTTTCGTGTCTGCGTCAGAACGATGAAATAATCCCAAATTTTCGACGGCACTTCGAGAACGCGATCCATGTCTTGGAGAGTCTGCGTTGCTGTAGCAACCGGCGCCTCGAAATCAGTCTGCGTGTCTTTGTCGTACGCGAATGGGAAATCGGGCGAGTAGTCAATCGGGAATTCAATCGCCGAACAATCGATTTCGTGAAGGGGACTGGACCTATATAACGGACTTATCATATCATACTTCCAGCCTGTCGTTCGGTAAAATATCGCCATCATGTGCACGCACGGTAAACGGTAAAGTAGCCAATGGGAACACGTACAGAACGGATGCGAAAACGAATCGCCGAACGATATGGTGTTATCGCCCGGAACGACTTTACTCGAATATTCAATCCAGCCGAACTCCGTTTCGGTCATGTCCATTTCGGCTTTCGGCTCTTCATCATCCGTGGCACCAGCTCGTTCGGCTGCGAGTCGAACCTGATGCCTCAGCAAATATTCTCTTTCGTCACCGGAATGAACCGTAATGCCGTTTTCGGGATTCGAATCCATGACGTCATCGATCGGGTTGTATTGGACGGTGAATGCGTCATAACTATCTCGTAGTATAGTAAAATTCGCTGATTCAGCAAGTTTGCACACCCCCTCGATGTAGGGGAGGAGGGAGACGGGGACGTTTTTGACGTAGTGTGGTATACACGTGGTCTTGCTGTAGTGCGTGTAAAACAGGTAAGCCCGCTTGTTCTGTTCGACGTACCTAAACAAGAAAAAAACATTCAAATCAGAGGGAAGAGAAAGAAAGAAATTCTCCAGGGACTCATCTTTAGCTCAACCGCATAATTAAAATAGAAAATTTTATTGGTCATCCACTAGATTTATGCAGAATACGTCAGAAATCTTTTGTCAAAAAAAAAGCAAGATGAAAATGAAACTTTTCGGCCAACTGCAAAATTTAAAAGCAGAAACGTTTACATTTTTGCCACAACAACGAAATTTTCATGCCGTTAAAAATTTTTACCAAAACAAAACACACAACGGGAAATTAAAATGACCGCGACATTTCCATGCCGTGAAATGAAATTTTTACAAAAAAAAATTAAATGACGGCGAAACGTGAAATTCTCATGCGATAAGCGATCTTACTTTTCGTATTCAGCGGAGGGAATTGTTACACTGACATGCTCGATCATCTCCATGAAGCCTTTGAACTTGGACGCTTTCCTCAACACTTCGATGTACGGCTGCAAACTGTCGTGTACGGTCGCTTTCAAGTGTTGAAGAATGAGTAGGTCTTCCGGCCGGTAGCCGAACACCCATTGCTAAACAGAAGGGAAACAGACTATTGAGGGAACGTTCACTTATTGAGTAACCTTGAACACCCATTGCTAAACAGAAGGGAAACAGACTATTTAGGGAGCGTTCACTTATTGAGTAACCTTGAACACCCATTGCTAAACAGAAGGGAAACAGAATATTTAGGGAGCGTTCACTTATTGAGTAACCTTGATATGGTAATTAGGTGTCCGGATCATAAAAAAAAAAGAAAAAAAAAGGTGTCCGGATTTTGGTTACGATCGGTTACGATAAATTTGTATGGTAGGTAGGTCTTTTACTCTTATTATTACGTATAATACGTATCGTAAGAATCAGGAATTCAAATAATTTACTTTTGCATAAATAAATCAAAACAATTCCCCCAAAAGAAACAATTTCTTTTTCACCAATTCTTTCTTTTTAATAATTTTCATAACCCTTTTTTACTTTTGTTTATGAAGAATTTAGACTTGTTACCGGGGAGGGGGTCATTTATTGAATGTCTTCTTTCGTTACTGATTGTACCAGTTTGTTAAAAGGTCACGTAATATAAAGGCAGGTATATGGCTTCCGGTTATGTCTGGTTACATATGGTAGGTAAATAAGGGTTCTGAAATTTTGGATAACAAAAGCTCCAGCACAAAAAATAAATTTGTATAATTCTCAAAATCCTTCATTCTAAGAGCATTTTGGAGCTTAGAAATTCAAGATTTTCTTCAACCATGATGAAGGTGTTTAACCAATTCTTCACTGTTAAGCATTTTGGAGTTCAAATTACGATTAGAGAGTGATTTTGTAACACAATTCTAGATCAAAAATAAAGGGAAGAAAAAAAGGCTAATTTAGACTATTGATTGGTTGAATATTATGTCATCTAGAACCTGATTGGTTCACTTAAAAACGTCACAGTTCGATATTTTGATAAAACTCAAAATGATGAAAACATTTTTCAGTGAACCAATCATTATCTTCATGATGTAATATTCATTCAATTAATAGTCTAAATTAGACAAAGTTTTGAGACGACCCCCAAGGTCTCTTTCAAAAAATATAAACCGTTGTTGCAAGTAGTTAACAGTTTTTTCAAACTTTTCCCTTCGATAATTTAAAAAAAAAAATTCTGACTAATTTCGGTTGTAGAAAAACGTCGGGAAATGTTGGGAAGCAGATGAATTTTTGAAGATATTTGAAATAAAGGAAAAATATTAATCGTACCTTTGCGAGCGGTAACCAGTTGTTTTGAAACCATTCCCTCAAGTTATCGCGATCCTGCCAAATATCACTTGCTTCCAGGAGAGCAGCTGCGACGGAGAGTGAATCCTCTGTGAGGGAGTACTGCATGGTTTTTAAGTAGTTCATGATCTCCTCCGCATGGTCTTTTAGGTTGTTCGAAGGTTTTTGGAAGTACTCCAACCATTTCTCTTCACATGATTGTGGGTTCAAGAAATATTGACACTCTAAAAAGGAACTATTTTAATTTAAGAAAAAACCCCGATTAAAAACAAAAAGAAACGAAACTCTTCAATCCCCCCGCCCCCGCCCCTGACGAACCACTCTCGGGAACACCGTTAGACTTGAACTGACGGGATAGATGCAGAGGGACATGAAAATGTGCAGCCCAGGATGCATAAAATGGACAAAACCTATTCTACTACTCCCTACATTTTTCGTTCCCCTGCGCCAGTTATATTTAACACTTTAACCGATGAAAATGCGTACAAATTATCATCACATTTTCCACCTTGAATTATCATCATTTTTTATGGGCGCATAGTCTAAGTGGTTAATACGTTACGTTATTACCGCTATGGCCGCAGTTCAAGTCATCGTCGAAGCGTATGGTTTATATGATTAAAATAAAGTAGGATTATCCACTAGACTATGTAGCTGTAACTTGTCCCGGCTTCGTTAGCTTGAAAGTTCCATGTAGGGATCTGTTCAGTGTTAAATGTTGTGTGTCGTCCTGTGATCCCAGCCCAAGGAGTAGTGCTTAGTAAATTGCCTCTACTTGGGATGTCCGCTGGATATATAAGCATAGATAAAATAAATTGAATACAAAATACAAATAACTCACCAGGAAATATGGTCGACACCGCCTCATAAATAACCGGCGAGCAATCAACCATGAAATATTTCGGATTCCACGTCGGGTTCCATTCCCTCAGCAACTTCAACCCGTCACACAGCCCATCTCTCTTCTGCTTACTCACTGCAATGCATGCTCCAACTAGAATAGAATGGAACAGAATAGAAAAGATAGGCAATAGGCAATAGGGAATGGGGAATAGGGGAATAGGGGAATAGGGGAATACTACTGGTATGGCCGCAGTTCACTTATATTAAGTTACCAACTTAATGTAGATACTTATGTTGATGTACATATCCACAATTGTAGATGTGCTTGAAAAAGAATAGAAAAAATGATTCCCTTAAAATTTCAAATTTGTGCATCAAATAAGTAGACAATTTCAGGGGATTTAGGGGTTTCGGAGGGGGGGGCACCATCTTTTATTTCAGGATTCCTAGGGGTTTTAGAGTCCACATAATACCTTGATTATAAGGGATTGTCAACAAATTATGGTAAAATTACATCATCTAGAATATGATTGGTTCACTAAAAATTTTTATCGTCATTTTTTTACTTTCACAAAACATCAAATGATGACATTTTGAAATCCGCCAATTGGATTCTAGATGATGTAACTTTCATCCAATCAAACGGCAACATTTTACCATAATTTGCAGACGATCCCTAAAGATACTCCACTTACCTTGATGATCGATGTTCGTCTGAACAATGACGGTGTACAAACGGTATGAGAGAGCATTTTTCAACGGCTGCTTGTCGACGACTTCGACGAGAAAGGCGACGTTGTTAAACCGTTTCAGAAGACGGCGCTGTGTGTCGGTTTGCGTACAGAAGAGGAACGATTGAACTTTTCGTTCGTCGCTCTTCTTGAGCTTCTTCATCATCGGGTCCATGCTGCACATGCTACTGTCGTTCTCGTCAAGTAGTGTGTCGTCGTTCTTTATCATCTTACCTGAAAACGGAGAAGAAGATTTCTGTGGTTTCAGACATGATTGTGAGTTAAACTTTTTTTCTCAGAAAATTTAAAACGAGCGTAGCGTGCACACGAGCTGTAAGCCCCCCAATGGGGTCCAGGAAAGTTTTGAGATTTTAGGATCTCCAAATGACTGTAAATGACATGTCTGGGTTTGTGACGCGTTTTGCTCCCCTATTTGGGTCCCTTTTCAATAAGGTTCCCCACTTTCAAAAACACGAAACTCAAGTTTTTTCCCAGTAGCAATAATTGGTGACAGTCACAATTTCCTCTTACGCTGGAAGAACACATGTTAAAATTTTATCATCCTAAGTAAAATCCTATGAGAAAATCGAGGATTCAAAGAATGTCCAACCAAGTTTCTAAAGATTTATAATGAACTCATGAAGAGATCAAATCTCAATTCACCCCCTACCGTCCTGAGTTGTGAATCGGGCGCTCTTGAAAGGACTGCAGTTAGAGAATGGACGCGAAACGGTAACGCTGAGTGGTAAAAAAATGGTAACATTTCCTGCTATTAAAGCTGATACTATTGGTGGAAATCAATCGAAATAACACCTATTAATTTTAGTAATTCAAATGAAACTTCAAAACTTATTACTCCATGGAAAGATAATAAAAATGGCCAAAACAACAGCTTCCGTCGATATTTTCGACTTTTCACTGGAGTGCTTTCACTGCAGCAATGTATACGGTAGTATACGGTAGTATCGAATACTTCCCGATAAAAGTTAATTGGTTATCAGGGTACGATCGACATAATACCAATATTTGTTGTTCCAAAATCTTCAAGAGAAATTTACAAAGACCCATTTTTGTCTGAAAAGGAGACTAAAAGAAAAGGAAATCTCAATATATAGTACTTTCCCAAAAATCACAAAGTTACTAAGATTTAATGTGGATTCTGGTTATTACTAACGATTTTCTTCAATTTCTTTATCAACAATTTATGATGAATTTTTAGCAATTTTAAACGACCAAATGGACCTTACGAGCATTACGAGAGAAACAAATGAAAATGGTATTAACACAAAAAAACATTTTATTTAATTTTCAACTGTCCATTATTGAGACCAAAGAGAGACCATTTTAGCCAAATATATTCTTAGGAGACCAAAGTCTTCGTAAGGAGACCGACCGATTTTAGCGACCGATTTCGGAACCACTGCGCATGTCAACACCACTCACCTTCACTGAGAATAAACGAGACATTCACGTTGCCTTGTGCCTCGATGTCACTGATTACTTTCCGCATATATTCCTGTTCCTCGTCTGAAAAACGAAGTAAATGAATGGCACGTGTACAAAAATATCGAATGTCGCGCAGCGTGGGATAAAACTTTCGCCGCGATCGATGCGGCGGCGATTTGTTCCAGAAGAGGTGTTCGATGACGTGCTGACTGAGCAGTTGTTGGATCTGCGAGTAGGTCTTCTCTTCGAGGTAGAACTCTTGCGCGAGAACAATCAGCTCCTGGAGAACAGCTTCCGTCGCCTGAAATAAAGAAGGGATTTCTTTTTTATTATTTACAGACATGATTGTGGGTTAAAATTCTTTTCTCTGAAAATTTAAAACGGGCGTAGTGAGTTTTAAAGCAGCTGGGGGTTTGGGGGGACGCTGTAAGCCCCCTAATGGGGTCCAGGGGCGAAGCGCCGGAAAATTTTGTGATTTTAGGACCTCCAAATGACTGTAAATATCATTTCTGGACTTTTTGCTCATTTCAAAAATATTTTTTCTCTGAAATCAGAGAATTCTCTGACAGTCAATAAAAGCAATGACTATCAGTGGGATGATACCAATTATCGATACTCAAAGATATACAAACACTTAAAACAGATAAAAGAAAAGAAAATCAAAAGATAAATACAGGAGTAGATTAGATTAGGATAAGGGTGAGGGAATGAAAGAAGGAATCGTGTGAATGAGAATGAATCGGGTTAGGACAAGGACTACTAGAATCACGTAAATGAAATGTAATAGATTCAAGGTTTTAAAATTCAGGGCATACTGACTGGCATGACTCTCAGCAGGGTAACCGCTCTGTTTAGATTTTAGAAGATTTTTCTTTATTAGTTTAGGAGATTTCTTAAAAAATCGACAACAAATAATTTTAGGAGATTTTAGGAGATTTTGGGAGATTTGACCATGAGATCAAGATTTTTTGGGAGATTTCTTATTCTTTTTCTTTTTCTTTTTTTTCTTTTATTTCATTTTTTATTTTTTATTTTATAAAGACAAACAAGTAAATTTAGGTGCTAACCTTTTTTTGTTGTTGTAAATTCTCATAGTCAATAGTATTTAGCAACACCAAAAAAGAGTCTCAAGAAAAATTCAATGAAGAGCCCCTATTTTTTGGGGCTTTTAGGTCCATCCCAGTATAAAAAGTGCAAAAAAGGGCACCCCTAGAAAAGGGTGCATTTTAAAAATGTTCGAATTAAAAAATGGAAGCTAGATAAAGCATGACAAGTAGATGAAAAAAAGTATGGTTTGCTAAATTATGCTAAATTATGCTAAATCATCAGTTTTTGGGGAACTTTACATGCTACTAACTCCTGATCATTTGATCCAAACATAGCAAACCATACCTTCTTTTCATTTACTTTTCATGCCTAATCCAGCTGTCAAATCCATATTTGCATTTGAACATTTTAAAAGTGCACTTTTTTTCTATGTGTGCCCTTTATCGCCCCAAAAAAACCCAAAAAATAAGGTTTCCACATTGAATTTTTCCTCTCGCTTAAGTAAGTTGAATTTAACCTCGATTAAATGGTAAATGTTGTATATGTGTCGTAAAATGTTGATCCATCCACGTAAGTAGTGCTTAATATATAGTGCCTCTATCGTGAATGTCATGTAAGGGAATGTCCAAAAAAAAGTTTTGTGACCCTTAACAGATAAAGTCCGCTAAGAATTTACCCCCCTTCGCCCCTCCCCCTTAGCGGACCAACAATTTTCAACCGGCCTCAAGATTTTTAGTTTTTTGGCAATATCTAAAAATATTGTTAAATGGACTTATGACCTTTTGTCAGGGGGTGGGGGTGGGCTGTGGTGTTGGTATTGGGGTCAGTATTGTGTTTTTTTACTGTTTTTAAGATTTGAGATTTTTCGTATAAAATCATTACGAGGATTTGTGACATCTTAACGGACGGCCTCAA
>JAUKPT010005907.1:0-10139 GCA_032273505.1 Nanomia bijuga | reverse complement strand
CCCCCGCCCCCCCCCCGCCCCCCCCCCCCCCCCCCGGCAGGCAACTAATTGAGGACAAATTACAGATACGGTAGTATGGCATGATTATTCCATATAATCCAAATTAGAAGCATCAAATTGTTTAGTTTCTATGAAATAAAGAGGGAAAAGTCGTATATTTTCATATTAGGTTTTATTTCTATACTGATTTGAAGTATCCATTTATCTAGGGATTTTTTTTTGCTATAATCACTTGTGTTTGTAAACTTTGCAAGTGGCTGATTCGGATTATTTTATAGAAAACTGTTGAATGATGAGTAGTCTTAAAAATAGTATTGAATATGGATAACATAGCTCTTATCTAATACATTGATAACCTTATTGAAGCAAATACAGATACATACAAGCTATGTGAATTGACAAAATATTGTCATACCTATGGAGAAAGTACTTCCGTTTGAGTTACTAATGTTGACTGTGTCATAACTTTAAGATAATGCACTTTTTTGTTTTACTGGTGCTTAGAATAAAAACCGACAGTTCATTTTTACTTTTTCAACTTTTGGTGTTTTCCTTGTTGTTTCTGTAGAATTAATATTTTAGTCAAGTTAGTTTTTGAAACTTAATTTGATACATAATACACAGATAGATGTTTTTCTTTATGATGTCATTTGAAGTCTCAATTCCCAGAAATTCTTGATTGTAGTTTTTGTAGTTGCCAAGCAAGAGAGTTCGATTTAATGTCTTTTTTCTGATGAAAATTTTTACATCACATTTGTGTCGGTTTAATGAGAAATCATTTTATTAGAAGAAATTTGTAAAGGGATATATGTTTGTGAAAATGGTACTAATCGTATGATTAGTGAAGGAAGGGGGGGGGGGTTAATTTATTCAATTTTTGATTTTTCATATTTGGTTCTCACTTATGTAAGGAACTTTTCATCGACAACCCGAAACAATAGTCAGATTGCTTTTGGATTGTGGTGAATAATTTACCCCCCTTTCCCGAATAGGTTGAATTTGTAATTCAATGTGCTCATAATACTTCTGACATACTTTTCATTATATATTTATCAGAAAACAGACCAGTAGCAGCAATTCGTCATTTCCAATTACCTTCTGCATTATAAAAAAAACTTTTACCTTTTTCACATGCCCGTACAAATATCGTACATAAATTAACAACGTTTAAAATGCTTTCTAGTTGCTAACATCATAAACGTTATAAAAGAGAAGATTTTGAAGTTATAATGATTTATAATTACATCCACATGTTATACAGTTAAAAAGTATATTAAATCAGGTTTATGTGTTTTTTTCTTATTACAAAAATTAATTTATAAATTAAATCTTTTTATGTGCTCGTGTTTTATGTAACAGTAGTTAAGGTACATTTATTGTGAAAATGATTTCTTTTATCTAAATTTTGACACTTTTGACTTAAATTCATGATCTTGTGTGCTGGGAATAAATATATTCCAGGCGAAAAGAATGGACAATATAAATGCTAAAATAACCAAGAAAAACTATCAGAAAATGTGTAAAAGTTTGTTTTAATAATACCGCTTTTCTGATTTGCTTTGATCTAACATCTTACTTTTTGTGTAGTTGTAAAGCCAATAATTGTCTGGTGATGGATGTTTTTTACAAGTTTCCTTGTAATGTTTTGTGAAACCGATTTGTTTTTCACGTATGTTTTAACAGGTTTTATTTTCGTGTGTTTCATGTTTTGAGAAATGAAAGAGCTTGTTGTATTTGCTGTCTTGTATTTCCTGACGTTATTCTATGAAATTAATTTTTGTGAAAAATACGTCAAATCAGATATATTGTCTAATTTTCACATATATTTAGTGTCTAAGTCAAACATAGTTTTGTCACTTCATCTTCTCTTGATATTTCCTGGCAAAAGGCTCCGAAAATGATTCACAATGAGATTTTTCACCGATATAGTTTCAAATTAGAATGACATGAAAACAACATTTTTCTTATACACGAAAGTCGAATCAAAATTTTCTTACTTGGTTTAATGGTTTAAAAATTGAGTAATAGATTTTTTATTGAAGTCGATATAGCATGATTTCTCTTATGCGATTCTGCTAGATTTTTTTGTATTGAAGCAAAACTGTCAATTCTATTAGCGCTTAGAAGCAAGCTATTCAATCCTGACAAGAATAACATGTAACAACCAGGCCCACTGTTATGTGTATGATCACTACCTGGTTGTTACTTGTTACCAATATAAAAACATTAAAGAATTCATTTCTTTTGTTAATATATCTGATTTTCTTTCGTTGTTGTTGTTTACTTTATACCAAAAGTTTATGATAACGATGAAGTTACCATGAACAGAAGAAGTCTCTCGACTATCGAATTAGCGGGCACGGACGCTTATTCTTCCTGAAAAAAAATCCATCATGGACATGCTTATTTGATCGTAGACGCTTATTAATTCCTGAAATAAAATCTAACAAAATCCAACAAATTTTAAAATATCCAACAAAATCAACAAAAAATTCAATAAAATTTCAATGGTGGAGGCTTATTTCATTCTGGGCGCTTATTGATCTGAACAAATTTTCCAGGGTGGACGATATTCGATAGTCGAGAGTAGTGCAGTATTTTTATACTTTTTTTAGTTTCATGTTCTTAATTGTTTGTTAGTTTAATATTGTTATCTATCATACACTGACTAAATTAATTTAAGAAAATTGATAATTATTTGGTATGCACTATACCTAAGCAAGCAGAAAAATATGAATAAAGTTTTTTTTCATGCTATCTAGCACTACATATAATCATTCTGTTGACCTCCCAAAAGTTTGTATCTTTTGCTAAAACCTCTGTATGAATCAATGTTATCATCGTATATTTAATGAAGGTAGGAGCACGAATCATCACACTTTGTCTCATACGGAATACAGCATTCAAACGTTGAATTCAACTTTTTAGTAGGCTGTGGTCTAAAAATATGTTTGTTTCCTTGGGTGCTTGAGTTATGGATTTATTTATTGAATAAGTTGTTAGTCCATTTGTTTGATTAGTTCTCGACATCAAACATGATATGAAGTGATTGGTGTCTTTCACGTAGTTTGATGGTGACGGATTGATATTCTTTAATATTTTATCTTCTTATATTTTGGGATATTTCATGTATATTTTAAGGTTAGAAAGTATATGAGTATTTGAATACTTCAGCTGCATATTTATGATTCTATGGTCAAAACAAATTAAGTTCTTATGTCTGATATTTTTTACCTGGAATATCTTTGCGTAAGTAAAATAAACACTACCATGTCAGACAAGTTTCAAAATTTCATCATTTAAATATTTTCGATCATTTTTAGCCCCTCGAATAATTTTTAAGATTTTTTTATTGCCTTTTTTAAATCATTTGAAATGGATTTTTTCTATATAGGTTCCAATTCAAAAGTATGATTGTAAAATCAAAATTTTCTTCAGCTAACCCTTCAGCCATCCCCGTGCTCCCTGAATTTTCAGCCAAATGCACCTAAAAACACACTTTTCAACCTAGAATGTTTTTGTCTCAACGTTAAATCCCATGATTTTTTTTAGAATTAGACTTATTTTGAATTTGAAGTATTATTTTTCATTATAAGTAATTATTTAAAAATCTGTACCATTTTACTTGATTTTATGTGACAATTTTTAACTAGAATTTCTGAGAATTTGCTAAAAATTACCTTACATTTAACTTTATATGAGAAAACATTTTGATAACTAATTTCCTGTTATTTTTTTCAGGGAATTATTATGATAACAGAATTGATGGTATGGAAAGAAGGAGTTGTGCAACTCTTCCATCACCACGTGCATCGCCAAGAAAGTTACCCAACACGCAATTAAAAGACGGCAGAGGTACACCCCCTGCGAAACGTAACACGTTAGTGAGGATGAAGTCCGATCCATTAGTCGAGGTCGAGAAAAGAGCGAAAATATCTAAGAAGACTATAGAGTCAATACAGTCAACATTCAGACCTATTTCAATGTTAAATTTGGTACGTCGATCATATTTATTATGAGTCTGTTTTGTTTCTTTTTGTATAATTTCTTTTGACAGCTTAAATCTTAATACTTCTGGTGATGAAACAGGAAGATTTTCAAAAATGAGACTCAAATGAGACTCAAATGAGACAGAAGATTCTAACAAACATAATATTTTACATTTTTTCGAGAAAGCTGATTACTGTGTCAATGGAATGAAAGAATTATTTTGCAAATTTATTGTAACTTGTGTGAAAAAGCTTTATTAGAAGTTTTTGCATTTAGTTTGACAGCGAAACTCAATCGAAATTCAACCTGTTCTGGAAATTGTGACACAATTTATCCCTTAAATTTGTTTTATCAAAAATAAAAAAGATCTTAGAGACAATTTTATACCTTGTAAGACAAGGACATTTCATGGAGTAATCAATAATTGTTTTGCTGATATTACAACTTTCACTTTCTGTTTTCAATCTCCCAGTAGTCATTAATCCATTTCCTACCTTAATGAGGATGACAAATACTTAAACCATATAATTGGAGACAGGGGCAGAATGAGGTGTCTTATAAAGAGCTTAATGGTATAAATACTTTAAGTCCTTAATTATGTGTATTGGGAAAAAATCAAAAATCATTCAGAAATTTATTTTTCTCTTTTAGAGAATAAATCATGCTTATGTGTGTCCTTCTTTGGAGTTTTCTTTGATTTTGATTTTCTACTCATTAAATGAGTTTTCACTTTCAATTTATTCATAAGAAAGAATTATAAGTAGAAAAAAGTGTTTATAAAAATGTTTATAAAAATGTTTATGAGAAGTATAAAAAAAGATTGTAGGAAGCAAGGAAATGATTCATTTGGTTATATTTATTTATTTTGGTAATTTTTGGGATTAAGACTTTAAAATGTTGCAAGTTGGCGTTGTCGTGATTTAGTTATCACATTATCGGTACTATCTATCCATGTTTACCTGGCTCATTAGGAAAATGGCCGTTGCTATTTGGTTAAGATATTAAATTGATGAGAGTAATTTAATTTATTTTGTAATAAATGTAACTCTTGGTCTTTTTATGATTTCTTTTGGATTGTCATAATTTTGGTGCGAATATAGACGTGAAAATGACCAGAAATAACTGGTTTGATGTTATCAATTAAACATTTATTGAATCTATTGTGGATAGTCTATACAGCTCCTAAGAAATATATTTTTGGAAGGGATTTTGGTAGTAAGGAATAATAACAAGTTTAGTGCTAGCTCTTATTAACGAAGAAGTTTAAAATCAAGTCTTTTAAAATATTTAAAATCTTCTTTATGTTTTGGAGACTGTTTCAAAACTGTATTATTTAACAGTTTGAGTAATAATAGCAATCTAAAAGTCCTTAGAATTGTGTTAATGGGACATAACTTATCTAAAATCTAAGATATTCCAATCTAAATATTCATTTTTCTTTTTAGTCAAACAACTTAGCAAATATAACGAATAAACACAAACGTTCGGTTCTGGGTTCTGAATCAGATATTCCTGAACAAGTCCCCCTGAGCACTCATCGAACAGGTATTCTCCGAAGGAGAATGTCAATACACAGTATGCTATCATGGTCGAAGGTGAGTCATTCTTTACTTTATATTTATTTTATATGAATTCATACTAGATTAAAATGTTCACCCCTAACAGTCTGCAACAAGGGATGGTTATACGAGTTCTATTTACACGTTCAATTCTAAAAATACACACCTCAAATTTATGAAGCACCACCAAAAATGTTCCCCTTTTAACATCAAAACTCTGATGGGCACACCAGGGCCCGTTTGTTGAAACGTTATTTAGCTTAACTACTGTTTAATGCGAGATATTTCTACTGTAAACAAAACAAATACAATAGGCTTAAATAATGTTAAGCTTGAAACAGGTTTAAACAACCTTTGAACAACCGGTTCCTGGTGTGCACCAGAATTGCCTTAAAGTTTCTGTACAATTATATAATCATCGACTGAAGGGTAATTGCTAATGAATCCTGCTGATAAAATTTCAACTCATTATTATTATTACAAACCAATTTCCAGCACTCCTGTCCTAGTCTTTTAGATCTTTTCATTTGTAATTTGAAGCCTTTTTTTGACAATACAATCAGAAATCAAGTCTTTCAATATTGCAATACTGAATTCACTATTCATATCGATAGTTTAGTTAAGTGACAATTTCTCTTCATCGTGCTTTTTTTGGAATATGACAGATTTGTCCTTTTCATTCTTATCAATTGGAGGAACCACCGTAAATTTTTTCATTCAACTGCATTTGCATCATTGTTTTTACTTATATTCATTTGTAGTCCTTCATATTGTTCACTGTTCTGCTTTGAACAGGTTGAAGGTCGAGAATGTGATGAAATAGTAAAGCGGGATATTGGCACAAATAGTACATAAAATACGATTGTGTTGGCAATAATCCCCATAAAACTGTAAACACCAATTGACTCTTAAATTGGTGTAGGTGAAGATAGTACTTCTCATTTCTCAGATAACACGAAAACATCACCATTTATCTCTTTCGTAATGCAACAAGATACCCATCCTTATCTGTCTCTTGTCCTTAATAAGAAATCCATTAAGATGCTGGTATGTCTTTATCTTGTATATCTTATGTCATACAACCTTGTGCAAGCTGCTAGAAGAGCATCTGCACATTGCATAATTATGTTTTCGTGTCGTTTATAAGATGTTACAGAAGTTCATTCTTTGATATATTGAACCCCATGTTGTTGTAGGATGGCAAGAACGTAGCCAGGGCTCTAAAACAATCAAAAACATTTTACAACCGTGATTTCTGATGCGTGTTTTACCCCTTGACCATTGAAAAATATGAGATCATTCCATAATTCCATAAGTTCATTGTGAACTTTGAACTGTGAACTTGCTCTTGACATTCGACAGAGGATTGAATCAAGACAGGAACATTAGGTTGATTCAATTGCTTGATTGGTTTAATACTTTTCAATCGGGTCCTGAGAGGTTCATATAGGAATGTTTCCATTATCTTCAGTTTTAACAAAACATCAAATTATGACTTTTAAATTGAACCAATCGGAATGATGGTATATATTTCCTCAAAAGTCTGGATAAATTGGTTGCTTTCTACTTTTTTTGCTGTTTTTTTCTTGACTATTTAACTACATCACCATCTGCTCTGCTTTAGTTATTATCCTTCAACCAATCAAATTTAGCTAAATTAGCAACAATTCGGAGAGAGTTTCTTACATATACGATAATATTGTCAGGAAATCAGCTCAGAATAAGTTCTGTAAACAATTATTACCCTCCCACTTAACTCGATTGGTGTTCGTTGTTTTAATGCTTATTTTAAGAAAGTGTGCTATGTATAGAATTTCTTATTGTCGTCGTTGCTGAAACTGCTGTATTTTCAGTTTCCTCCACTTATTTTTCCGATGGGTGATTTCCGAGGGATTGTCTTTTACCACTATTCTCCTATGACGAAAAACTTGTTTCTTGTATTCAGATATCTTCAAAATGTCTCGTAAATTTAGTAATCTCTAATTGAAAATTGAAAAAAATAACATTCTAAGGGGTGCAAAAAATATTGCAAAATAATTAAGGGGTCTGAAATTCTGCGCCAGCCGAAAAAAATGACCGACTTCTAAGAGAATAGAAGTATCCTTTTTAAAATAAGATTTATTTTGGTGCTTGTTACTATGTAATTGGACCTTGAATGGTTCAGCCAAATACATATTGGGGTGGAATTATATAATATTTCCATAGTGTCCTTTAAAAGCATTTTTTTCGTTGTATGCTGTGTGCTGTCCTCTCTATGTAGGTGACCTATCTAGTTGGACTTTTTGTTTCCATTTCTGTTATTTTGGATAGTTTGAAAGGTGTGTACGATGTGAATGGTTGGTTTAGGCGTTCACTATGCAATTGGATATGATCTGTTTACCAGTCCGATACAATCATTCTTCGGCGAGTCTATAAATGTTTCTATGTAGTATAAAAGGGCTTTTGTTTCTGAGTTTTCTTTTTCACTTTTCTTTGTGTTGCAAGTGCGGTTGTTGTGCATTTGGTGGCAATGGAAAATAATAAGGAGAATATCGAGGAAGAGAAGAAGGTTTATTTAATCTGCCATGTACTTCGTGTGGTTGTCTTTCTGTAATAGATCATTATTTTGAGATTAATCCACTCGTTGAGTAGATTCCTGGCTTTTTCTTGCAAAACTCTTTGTTGAAGTTTACTTGTTAAATGTCTGTAATGTTTTTAAAAAGGTCTAAAAGGTTCTAATAATATGTACCAATTACTATGACTGGTTATGTTTTTGTTGTATACTGTTTAAATTGTTTCTTTCATTTCTTACTAGAACTTGATGTAAATAATGTTGAACATGATATGATAATGATTTATTTCTCTTTTAGTCTTGTATCAAGAAACCCATGGTATTAACGAGAGACAAATCTCAAAGAAAAGAAGCTGTTGATGTATTTAAATGTAAGTTCTTCTTTCTTTCTTTCAATTGATATTGATGGTGTCTTATGTAAGAGCTTGTACTAGATTCTACTGGTATTTTCATTTTAAATGGAGAGCAGTTTTTGACTTAGAAAACTTGAAAATGAAAAAAAAATAGAAAAAATAAAATAAGGTACCTTATTTCATTTGACCTGAAATATCGTAGGTCCACACAGCATTATGCCAGAAACAGCTGGAAATTGGCACGAATATACCTTAGTAAACCACTTTTTTCTAGGGGTGTCCTTTTTATACTGGAATAGCCCAAAAATCCCCCCAAAATAACACCAATTGGTATTATTCAACCTTGCCCCCGGATGATATTCCTGGTATATTCGTGCCAATTTTCAGCTGTTGCTGGCAAAGTGCAGTTTGTTTGCACTTAGTAGACCTATTGTTGGGCAGTATTCTGTCAAGTAGACACTTGCTTTTATCCAAAACCCATCTAGTATATCTTTGACAAGGCCACTACAGAATGAAAATTCTAATCAGCTCCTGCCTGCTATTACGGGGTTTTCACTTATATTTTATCTTGCAAAATGTCAGAATCAGAAGAACAACTACCTTGATACCTTGCATTCTGTTGTATATGATTTTGGTGCAGATATACCAAAATGCACCAGTAAGTGGCGTAACAAGGTATACTCATGTCTTAAATTTTGTATATTAGCAATAATATTGTATTTCACTGATTGTTTTTCAATTTTTTAGAACTTATGCTATAAATCATGAAGATATAAAATATTAAAAAAAATCATCCGTCAGTACGTCGCATCACGAGAAATTTTTTTAATGAATCATTTGGATCGGCCTAATCCTATATGAACAATTTTTCGCATCGATATTTTTGACCCAATTCTTTCGCTTCTTTATTCTTATTCCTCGAAGACTAAACCAGTTTGTTATTTCCTGCAGGCAGTTCTTCTTAGTAAAAATCAAGAATAATTTCTGTTGTGACATTCAGTATCTGGTTTGACATTCTAATCATTGTCTTTTTCCCCTGCTTCATCTAGGTTGCTTAACCTAGCATTCATTTCTTGTATGACCTGTCGATACTCCTCACCCTATTGATCGTCGCCTATCGAAGACAGGTCGCGTAACGTGTATTCGAATTCCGATACGTTCTAGCCAACCTTTTTCTATTCAACGACGGGGCTGTGAATCGTCTGTAGAATATATATATTTCGTTGTATAACTTGTTGCCATGTGAAGATTGAACATATCAAATTATGGTTGTCCCTCATTATTATAATTTGATTTTTTGGTACCCATGCGTTTAAATGGATATGATAATATTTATGTGGCATGTGGAGTACTCGGCCAGATTTTTTGAACGTTATTTAGTATAAACACTGTTTTCCGTAAGATGTTTCTATTGTTATCGAATAAAATACAATAGGCTTAAACAGTGTTAAAATAGCTTTAAACATGCTTTGAACAACCGGACCCTGTTCTTTGTTAAACCTGTTGCAAATGCATGTGAGAACTTTCTTTAACTATTTTTTTTCCTTATGCTCATATTAAAATGAATATAATCTTAATATATAATTATAGCGAAATGATTTGGTGACTAAGGATGTGTGACGTCACTATGACGTCACGTATGACGTCATAATTATGTAATGATTACATTTGATTATTTTGTTCCAA
>JAUKPT010005906.1:0-10139 GCA_032273505.1 Nanomia bijuga | reverse complement strand
CTCATATTCAGCTCAGTACTCCCTATTTTTAAGAGGAAAAATCTTACAAGGTACAAAACATATCACATCTTGAAAAAACCCAGAAGTTAAAAGCTTTTTTTAGTCCATTTTTAATGCTATGACGAGGTTGGTGGATTTTTAGGAAATTTTGGTGATATTACCGGAAACGGAAAATGTTAATTGAAATCCGTGATTCCTCCAACTTCAAAGAGCTCTCAAAACTTTTTGGATGAAGATTTTGACTTCTGTTTTTTTTTTTGTTGTATTCTCTATGTTTGTGAGAAAATGGAAATCTGTAACACATGAATTGCAAAGAACCTTCAAAAAATAATAAATTCTTACTTTGGGCACACTGTGGAAAAGAGGCAATAATAAATGTTTGACCATCAGGTGACGTTGATGCTTCATTTGATGACAATTGTATTCTTTGAACATAATCTAATCGTGGAATATTTAAATAGTTGATTTAATATTGATTATTATAAATGGTATTTTGCCTGGATGTACTCAGCTTCTTCTCACCAGATGATTCAAAAAGAACGTTGCAATATCGTCACTAAATCTAAACGATGTGACATTGCCCATTTGTCCATTTTTTGATATAAAGTGAAATCATTTAAATCTTCAAACACGGCATCTTGTGGATTGTGGTCCATAACTACTGATACATTCGCAGAAGAAGAACCAAAGAGCTTTAGAAGAAATCGCCAGTATCTGTCCTTTTTTAATCTCAATTTAATTTGTTTGGATTCGGTTATTATTCGAATGATAAAAATTAGAACGTCAAAACAAGACAGGCGCAGAAATGTTTTGTTAAATCTTAGCAATCAAAATCAAAATTTTCCACCATTGACAACATATTTTTTTGCCGCCTCGCTATATAGATATTGAATACGCGCCAGTGTCCAAATTAGCGACTTCGTAAACTCGCCTGCTTCGCGGACCCGTATACTGCGTCGCAAATATCATTAGAAACCATTTAAAGGGCTTAAATGAATAGAAAAATCATCCTTTTTAATGACCTATAAAACATTTTTTTGATAGCACGCTTCTTCAATTATTGCTTTTAAGTACTTGTATTCCAATTCAAGTTTTGTCGCCTATATCCAGACACATATTTATATAGATATAGAGGTTTAGAACCTATTACTGTAATTTGGGAAATGATAATAGATTTTTAGTTAGATAATATAAACATGGCTGGTGGAACATATCCAAAGAGGAAAGGTTGCAAGCGATATTCGATGTCACAATTATCTGATGAAATTCAAGTATGCAAAGACAGTATGAGCCAGCAAAATGATACAGAAAAGTTTTCGGTTCCAAGAGCGTCCTTAAACGACAAAATGCATGGGAAGTCGGACTTGTTGTCGGTCAAGAAAGGTTCTTTCAACTCATGACATATTTATTCATTACAAGAACAGTGTTTTTATTACTTTTATTATGCGTCCGAATAATGGTGACAATGTCTGGTTTTAGGAGACTCGACACACAAGCACAAAAGCTCAAAAATCTACATAACAAATAATCATATTTTTTTGAATAGTGGGTTTTTGGAAATGAATGACCTTATAGGTCAAAAGTTTTGCCATTGTTGTAAAAGTGTCTGGATAATGGCGAACCCCCTCTATCAGTATCAGTATTAGTAATACACAGTATTTACAGTAATTTACAGTAATTACAGTAATTTACAGTATTTACAGTATTTACAGTAATTGCACAGTCTACATAGTCTATCATATTGGTCGATAGATAATAAACGGAGTGCAGAAAATGAGTTCCGAGTATCTCGTTCGATAGCAAAAATCATCCTCAAGTAGTGATACTTCTAAAGAAAAAGTAAGCGGAACTGCTTTAGAAATATGCAAACCTTAAGAGTACAAAATGTCGCGTACACAAAAAGTCGTGAAAGTTGCGGGAATATACGAAACGTCGCGAGCACAAATTGTCGCGAGAAGCAAAAAGAAATGTATTGTCTTTTATTATTGAGTTTAGTTTTTCTATAGTTGAAAATTCTTTTAGTGAAGTAAGTGAAAGTCGCGAGCACAAAATGTTGCGAAAGTAGCGGCAATTTGTGCTTAAGACTTTTTGCGCCCTTAGGGTACTTCATATATGTAGTATTCAACACTCGTATGACACATATGCTCAAGTTTTCATTTCAAATCAAGCTCTGCTTTCCGTACTTAAAGAGAAAAGGTGAGCTATGAAGGATAATTCGTTTACTCACCCGCCATCTCAGATCTGCATTTTTTAATGTTTTTGATCGTAAAAATTCCGCCGAAAACATTTCCACAAAAAAAACAGCCTTGAATTATTTGAATAATTTAAATTTTCGTAGAAATGGTAGAATATTACAAAAGTGTATTCAAACAAAATTAACCTTTTTTTCTATAGATTTTCTTGCAACAAAAAGTCTTAAGATTTTTTAGGTATCGTCGCCAAATGATGGCTAATTTAAAGAGTTTTTATCATTTTTGATTTTAACAAAACATCTAATTGTGACATTTTAGATTTAACCAATTTGACTTAGAAGGTGGTTACTATTGATGGTTTGTAAAAAAAGACCAATAAATTCCAAAGACTGATGATTTGGTAGTTTTGCTCACAACTCTCAGTTCCTTTAGCTGAATAGTGCATTCATTACATTTCTGAGGTAAACAAATAAATTACGTGGGTTACGCGCGAACCTACCTCGGAGAGGTACCTTCCATATAAGCGCTGCCAGGATGTGCCGCGGAAAAGGGTCGTTTCTGACTCTCAATTTCCGTAGAAACGCTGGTAAAATTTTAAATGTCCTTGTAGATATGGGTCCATAAACGTCAGTGATAGATAAAAAAGTTTAATTTTGTAAAATTTTCTGTAGATAAAGGTCTCATTTTGGCAAATAAGCCCCGTAAAGAAAGTACCACTGCGGCACACCCCTGTCAGCCTATCGACCTAGTTATCACCCCGAGATCCCTACGTGAGTCACTGCGTTGGTCTCTACATTGGTCCCTACGTTGTTAAATCACTAAATTATAGGCCGTATTTAGACTCATTTCTAAGTGATGCAAACGTGTAGTAACTAACACAAATGTAAAATCAGCTAAAGTTACGTATCATTTATCATTTCATCGTGTACGAAAGGTCACACATAAGGGACCCACGTAAGGACTCACGTGGGGATGCAATTAAGGGCCCACGAAGGGACCCGCGTAACCACCGACGTAACCACCCACGTAACCACCCATGTTATTCATGACACTCAGATTTAAAGTATTTCTTTCGTTGTCAAACCAAGAACTTGACCTTAATCAATTCTGAAACTGCTAGTTCACAAGTTGAAGAATACACAGCAAAATGTAGGTCTCTAAGCTTTGTTTACACCAACCAGTACTTATGGCGATGAAGAATGATCTTGGAATTCGCTATTTCAATAGTTTTTAAAATCTGATCTATAGCAGCTTTTTCTGTACTTTTCTTTGCAAAATCTGGGCACATTTTTCTTCTCTTCAAATATTATAAATTCATTGCAAAAATCGGTTCCGGCGGTCCTGTAATGGCGTCCCGGCGATACTGTCTCAAAATTTGCAAAATAATACACCATTTTGTAAAGGGCTACATCCTTTGCTATTCTGATATGAAAAGATAATGATAGTTTTCTGTTCTTAAAGTTACGAAGAAGACTTCGTGTCATTATTTTCGTCTTTTGGGGCCTCTGAGTCCCTTTTAATGATGCCATTAGAGAAAAATAGGGCAAATTAAGTGTTAAATGCTACAAAAAGTTTTTTTCGCTGATATATGAGTGACAAACCAGGAAAAATCAGTGTTCAAAGACCTTTTTGAACAGATATCAAAACCAATTTTCAATTATACATTTTGGATGCATTTTGGGTACTCCCTGTGACGTCATAATGATGTTTTAGGAGCATTTATAGTTTAGACGGGAAATACAACTTGTACATCAAATCACGAATATAATCAAGATTTGGCTTTCTATTTTTACATCACAGTAGTCTTTTTGGGCCAATTTTAGCCCAAAATAGCTAAAATCCCTTCTTTTTGCTGAAATATAATTATTAGGAGCGTTAAACTTTGCATTTAGAAGTTAGTTTGGACGGGAAATAAAACTTGTACATCAAATTATGAATATGAACAAGAATTGGCATCCTAACGTTACGTCATCTGACTCTTTTTAGGCAGAATTGGGCCCGAAATAGCTAAAATAACTTCTTTTTTCTAAAATATATTGGTTTTGATATCTTCTCGAAAAAGTCTTTGAACGCTGATTTTTCCTGGTTTACGACTCATATTTCAGCGAAGAAGAAAGCTTTTTGTAGCATTTAACACATAATTTGTCCTATTTTTATCTTATGACGTCATAAAAAGGCGCTTTAAGGCCCCAAAAATGACACCAAGTCTTCTTCGTAACTTTAGGAACAGAGAACTATCATTATCTTATATAATTGATATAAGAATAGCAAAGGATGTAGCCCTTTAGACAATGGTGTATTATTTGCAGATTTAAAGACAGTATCGCCGGAACGCCGTTACAGAACCGCCGGAACCGATTTTTGCACCGAACTTATAATATTTGAAAAGAAGAAAAATGAGCCCAGATTTTGCAAAAAAAAACGCTATAGATCCGATTTTATAGACAATTTAAAAGTTGTCCTTAGATAATTTCCCCATTGTTTTAACTTTACCCGTCCGGGTATTCTTGTAGTCTGTGCGTTGTTGCAATCATAATTATAGTTGTCTGTTAAAACGAAATGAAAACCTTTTTGAGGTGCCACCGTAACTTCAAAATCTTTCTCAGTGCGAACCGAGCTTTACGAAGTTTTGGAAGAGCATCTCTATCACTCGAAGACCATTCATGCCGAATTAAAATGATTTTTAATGCAAGCAAACAATATTAAACAAATCGAACATGAAATCATGACCAAAGTGAGTTTTCTATCTTCTACGAATGAGTGTAGAAGAAAAAAAAATGAAGCAAAATATCATTGTAACAAAGTGATGAGTTATTATTATTATTATTGTCAAGGAGAAATAAATCATTTTGACAAAAATTATTATGGAAAAATGACAGAATTTTGTGAAAATTTGAAGGTGATAATGAGCTTGTAATTTGCAAGAGAGAATTCTGCGACCTTTGGGCATGCGCGTTGCGTATTAAATTGTATTTGAGCGATTCTTCTTAATAACATGATTAAATTATGAAATGAAAAGATCGAAGCATTTAGCACGTGTAAACAAATTTACAAGAAATAAAATACAGACCATTTAAAAGCTGTGTCTGATTTTCTCTTTCAGTAATGACATCATATATTAAGATGTAAATACAAACAGAACGTTAGAGGGTTCTTATACATATTATTATTTATTCATAAAGTTTAAGCAAGTAGCGCTACAGAAAAATTACACCGAAAGAAAAAAAAACTGGTCGATTTTTTTTTTCGTATAATGCGCTGTTGAGCGAAAAGAAATTAAGAGAAAAATATTGAAAGAGACGTATTTTTAAGAAAAAGAAAAGAGAATGTACCAGCAAGATCGAAATTATTTATCTTCCTCTTCGCCGCAAAATTACACGAATAACGATGAGAATTACGAAAGTGGATATGGTTTTAATTATAGAAACTACCGAGCACCAACGACAAACGAAGTTGGATTAAAGGGTAAAATTGAACAGAAATATTGGCGCTCGAAACAAAAGGTGATCGAGAAATTAGGTAAAAATCAAGACGAGTTTGTTATTGCTGGCGATGCAGAAGTTGATTCGAGACTCGAAGCGTTTCAGCATATCAAGGTGACTTGTATGCAACTCATGGTCGCCATTGAGTTCTATCAGAACAAGATATTCACGCTCTCGCAAGATGAAAACGAGATGGGGCGCTTTCTACGCGACCAAGGCGCATCTGATAAAACGAAAGCCGGAAAGATGATGATTTGTGTCGGTAAAGCACAGAGTTTCGCTGCTCAACAACGGTTAGGACTACGTGCGTCTTTAGCACGCTTGTTTTCAGAATTAGAGACATTTCGATTTAGGGCTATCCAAGACACTCAGATAACAGTGACGAAAATGGAACAATCTCGCTCCGATTATAGGGCACGTCTGTTATGGATGGCTGACATCTCGAAGGAACTCGATCCAGATCAGATGAAACGACTCGATAAATTTCGTGACGTGCAAATTCAAGTGAAACAATCGAAAACATTGTTTGATAAACTCAAAGGTGATGTTGTGCAGAAGATAGACCTTCTCTCCGCAAGCAGATGTAATCTGTTATCAGCAGCTCTTGAAGCCTATCAGGCAGCCATGATCACCTTCCTCACCACGACGAGCCGTAGTTATAACAGAGTGTACACGCAATTCCAAGGATACCCTTCCTTCCAATTCCAGGTATATTCTATCTGTATATACTTCTTCAATACTATTATACTGTTTCAATAATGTATGTGAAGCTTATTCATATTCAGTGGCGGAGCTGGTTCTTTTTCTGAGTATCTTCAAAATTGATTTCACTCAAGATTGACCAGATTTCAGAATTCATTTAATCTTCTTGTTATATCTTGATTTTACTCCTAACAGAAATATTTGCTCTAAAATGAGTGTATTCATGAATACACTGAATACAGTCCAGATCCGCTACTGACATCTAACATATGTGGATAGCTGTGACAAAATCCCTAACCTTATATAAATATATATAAGTATGTGTGTGATTTTTTTTTTGACTTTTGATTTTTTTCCTTTCAATTAAAAGTACTGAAAAGTGTCATTCCAAACAATGTGATAATAGGGTAAAGACTGTTAGTACGAGTTAAAACGATTTATTCATATTAACCTTGCTTTAAGTCCTTTTTACTATATTTAATTGTAAATAGAAAATTCATTCAGTTTATATTATCCCCTACACGTTTATTAGTGCCTTATGTATGTTCATTGTAATTTGTTAATTCCAAGGATACCCTTTCTTTCAATTCCAGGTACTGAAAAATGTCATTCCAAACAATGGGATCGTAGATGAGGATTCGATCGAGGAATACGAAGCTGACGAGCTCGATAACAACGAACTAAACGTGAAAGAAAAAGAAAGCCGATCTTTCAGAATAAAGTCACTTGAATCAACATCGACGATGCCGGCGGCGCAAGATTTAACCCATAACATACCGGAATCTGCGTTCGGAAGTTTGAATGAAAGTGATGATAAACTTATTTCATTTGATGCATCGCCGACGAAAGAAATTAAGGCGGCAGTTCCGCCGGAACCTAGAAAGGATTCGAATCAAGATTTGTTAGGATCGATGATACAGATGCCGTCAGCGAATGTCGGAGCATCCACCGAACAAAATAAACCGTCTATTGACGATTTGTTGTTCGGCGTCTCCGAGCCGCCGAGACAAGCCGCCGATGACTACGGGAAAAGTGATATGGAGATTTTATCCGATGTTCTTAATAACCATTCGCTCGGTATCAACGAGATTGATATGAACAACTCGTTTTCAAGCCAGTGGCAATCCATGTTCGGTACGACAATGAGTGCTCCTGAGAAACCGGAACCGGAAACTGTCGGAAAATCAGACGATAAGAAAACGATAGATAAAACGAGTATTGAAACGAGTAACGACAATAATTTCATGCCTTCATTTCTGTTTGATCAAATTGATCAGATTGGTAAGAACGCGAGTATCCAATCAAAAGAGAGTTCGTTCAAGAGTAGTTTCCCCAACAAGGAGACGAACAAGAGCATGAAGGTAACGACGAATCTGTTAGGCAATAAGAAATGTGAGCCTTCAGGGAAAGACATGTCAAAGTGGTTTAGTCTGTTTGCAGATTTGGATCCACTTTCAAATCCAGATGCAATCGGAGGTGGTGGGAACGCTTCTGAAGCAAAGCAAGCTTGTTAAACTAGGAAAGGGAAAGAGGGGCGGGGGATCAATCCCGGATTACTCATCCAAATAAGTAAAGTTAGTTTGTAAAGGATTCCACGTGACGTCATTTTGTTTACATGTTGCCTGCTGAAACCGCGTAGAGGACTGGCGACTACTGACAGTACAAGTACTTTACCTTGTGGATGAATGGCCGAGCGGTTAAGAGTCAAAACTAGATACTGCGCGAAACTTCAATACTTCAATTTAGCAGCAGTTTTAACTACTCTGAAGTATTGGTGGCTAGATAACATCAATTGAAGTGTGATACTACAACCGTTAGGCTGTATGTCCGCCAGGTCAACCCATGCCATGTGGGAAAAATTGTGTAGTCGTACTAGATGCAGCTATAGTTTGCAGATCAGCATTGCTATGTATGACTGTTGACTATATGACTATCATATGCACATACCTTACCTTACCTTACTACCAACAGTACAAGTCAGAACATGTCTAATAGAATAAATGCCTTCGTTGGTCTTACAAGGTTGGCTAATCCCTTTTTTAACCTGAAAGTGCATTTTCTATTTAGTGTTTCATATATTCTATGCATCTAAACCCACCAGAAATGGCAAAATCTTTCTTTTTCTTTTGAGAAAAATGGCCAAACTAGCCAAATTTCAACTTCTGGGAACGGAAGGCCTTGATTTACCCCTAATTTTAACCAGAAATTGCACTTTCTATTTAGTGTTTCGTATATTCTATGCATCTTAACCCACTAGAAATGACATTTTTTGAAAAAATGGCTCAACCAGCCAAATATGTGGTTCAAATATACCGTCGTACATACCCCCGGAGATACCACGGGGTTCACTTCCTCCTTTCTGATTTCACCAAGTGATATGGGGGGGGGAGATATGTCTAATAGAATAAATGCCTTCGTTCAATTAGATTTCTGACTGCACGTTTGTATTGATTAGAATGATTTTGAAATGATCACGTATTATTGGAATTCGTGTAAATTGTTAAATCACACGCATTGCAGGGTTTAAAATAACTTCAAAATGTTTACCAGTCAAGATGTCCGGAAGACAGGCGTATCAGTCAGACATTGTCCGATTGCATAAATTTGTGTGTTATATCAGTCTTTTCCCTTGTTAAACCTATTCAATATGGGGGTATCTTTGGATCCCCCCTTCATAAATTTGTAAATATCTCACAAACCCTTTGCTTTTTCATTTTTTTCTTCAGTGACTTTAAGACACATTCTGACAAATGTTGGTGTTTACAGGATAAGTGGTTCTGGCTCAGTGGTGAAAAATTGGGGAATGAGGCCAAAAATCCTATATTTTCCTTTAATCTTTATACTTGGACATAAGTATGATACTGTGTAAGGAAAGCATTTAACAAGGTTTCATAAAAATCCGACTAAGTGACGTCATTTTACGATGTCGTGACGTCATAAGACATTATTTAACAAATTCTGGATTCAAAAGTGCGGATATCATCAAAAATTAGTTAAATTATGCAAAATTCCTAAAAGAACGTTTAAATACGATTTAAATGAGAGGGCAACAAACGAGTTTCTCCCGACGCCTAGAACTAATTTTATCGGCTTTATCGGCTATGTATTTTTATCACGTAATCGGCAAGAAATGGCGTCATGATGACGTCACATCGAAAAGTTTGAGACCGAAGATCCCTCCATACCAAATAAGCCCGGAAAAATGCCATACAAAATAGGGTTAAATAAGACAATCACACGCCTCTCGTGGCATGGCCCGGATCGTAAATCTCTCATTTTCAGCAGTTTCAGCAGGTAACATGTAAGACGGACATTATATGTTTGACTTTTGTTAGATCTAATTCAATTATTGCAATTAGATTCGACAAAAGTCTAATTTATAAAACGAGCCTTTTTTAATTAGATCGGAAAGAAATACTTAGGTGTAATTGTAAAAATACATGTCCACTTTATACGTTTGACTTTTGTTAGATTTAATTCAATGCTTGATTTATTTCATGGCCTTTTTAAACACGGCCGTATTTGTTGCCGCTACTTTTTTACACAAAGTAGGTTCTGATCAAAATTTAGTAACCAAAATTTCAGGAAAGATTCATTTTTAGTGGACTTGTAGCATAAGTAGTAGTGTCAGGGATCAAAATAGCCCTCATTGGCACTTATGACGTCATCAGCGCGTAACTCGAAAGAGGGGCGGGGCAGTGATATATAGGTGTGAATAGTCGGAAGCCAAAATAATCCCTATTGACACCTATGACGTCATCAG
>JAUKPT010005905.1:0-10140 GCA_032273505.1 Nanomia bijuga | reverse complement strand
TCCTTTTTTTAACACCACCCCCCCCCCATACTTTTCTCTAAAAGCAAAAATTTGGGTGTTATCTTATTATGTTATAAAAAACAAACATAAAAAAACTATAAAAATTGTAAAATAGGAATGTTTAAAATAGTAATCAAGTGTATAAATAGCACTAACAAGTTAAAAACTACAATTAGCAATCTGCTATGGTTTGTCATAGCCAAGCTATGTTTAAACGCAATACTCGTCAAAACACAAATTTGATGTAATGTTGTGACAATAACTCATAGAAAGCTATGAAGTAATTCTCATATTTAACATGTTGGATCAATCAAGTCGGGTTAGCTTGGCTATGACAAAACCATAGCAGATTGCGATGGCTATAGCGTAATTGACTTTTTTTACTTGATGTTAGTGTAGGATCATTTGTATCTAAATGCGACAATATAAGACAAAATGCGACAATATAAGACAAAATACAACTTTTTTTAACTTAGTTTGAAAACTTAAGAAATTTAATCTGTATGATCTATAAGTTTGTAATTGCCAATCTGAACAATTAGAAGTTTTTAAAAAAATGAGAAAATAAGAATTTTCTAATTTAGCTAGTTTTGAGAATTTTTGAACGAAAAGAATAATTTTAAAAGTTTTCATTATAAAAAAATTGAGAAAAAAAGATTTTCTATCATTTTGTATTGCATATTGTCTTCTACACATCAACACACAATACTTGTAGGAACTAAATATTTCGCAGTGTTTATTGCCTAGTCATGTTTTACATTTTTGATTCACTAAAAGCTAAAAACAAAGATAAATTAAGCTAAAATATAACAAAATACAAGTAAAGAGAAGTGACATCAAACAGAATTAGAAAATAGGGATAGTGTTCATTAGCCAGGGGTCTTTCTTTTAAAATAGTGTACTCGTTTTCAACAGTTTTGTTATGTTATTGTTGTAGAGTTAAAGTGTTGAATTTGGGTTGTGCGCATCATCAAACTTGTTGTACAATATTATTACTTATAAATGAGTTACAATTAATATTAACTCATTAGTTGTATTACCATGATATTTTTGAGTTAATTTATGGTATGCTATGTGATGCTTGTGTTGTATAAGAGTTAGTACAAACTGTGCTATTATTTCAGGTTAAGTTTATTTTTATATATATATTTAATTCTTCTGTTGGAGGTTGACTGTCTGATTTAGTGGGTAAAAACTAACCTGTCCCACCTGTCAAACTCTCAGCATTGAACTTATTTGTTATCTGACCTATTATGTTACGTTACTCCATAACATTTTTAATTATGTTACTAGGTTAAGCTGTGTTATGTTTTATAGTGTTACTTATGTTTTATTTATTGCATTATGTTATTTCATATTAAGTTTCATATTTATACCATAGATAAATTGCTTTTGGTGGATAGTATTAGGAACTATGTATGTGCTAATTTTTATCAAAACCGAAGGCCACAATCAGAAGATAGAAGCACATCTTAAAGGGGCACTAGGTGATTTTTTTTTATTTTTGAAAATGAATCTATATGCTTAAAAAATTACTAAAGTGCATTTCAAAATTATTTTACTCTTTCCCAATCTACCTAAAACTCAACGTCAAAATAATTACTTTTTGTCATATTAATTCAACGAATCTTCAAACGGTATTACGTAACATTACGACAGGCAGAGGCAGATGTTTTCTGAGTGTGTTAATCCCTTATGTGATACGTGATTTTTTTCTTTTTAAAGAAAGAACTTTGTATCGATAAAAGGAACAAATACATTTTACTAAATAAATTTTCTTTTTTATGCGTTTGTACGTGACTCTTTTCTTTTTTAAAAAGAAAGAGCTTCAATGTTTCCATGGCTACTAGATATAAGGAAACTTACGTCATATTTGGGGAATGTTTTCAGTTTGATACAAGTTTGAATATGATTCAGACAATTTCTCTTAAATTGAACATTCTACACAATTTCAGCATTTTTTAATAGCCAATTCATGATCATGACCATAAAAGCTCACATACTAGGGTTAATTTGAAATTACCTAATGCCCCTTTAAATGTCCTCCAATCATTTCAGACCTATTTCAGTATTTTTGGGCCTAATTTTCCTGAAATATTAGGAACTGAATGTTTCCTTGTACACAGCGTTTCTTTCTGACAACAGGAGAGATTTTAGGAGACTGTGGTCATAGGTCCAAATTTCAGAGATCATATATCAACACTTACCTTATCTTTTGAATTGGATGTTGAATCTTTAATTTGCCTACTTGATTCTTCAGAGGATGAATTATCTGTATTGCTAGAAGATCTAGGTTCTATAAAGATAAAAATGAAAGCTTTATAAAATAGAGATTTCGTTGTTATCATACATTCTAATCATTAACAGGGTGGTTAAAACCTGATTCATTAACAAATTGCCTCGCAAAGCCAGCTTTTCCAGAGAGCATCTGATTCACTGTGCACTCACCATAAACTTCAGAAAGAACATCACTTAACCCAATACCTGCCATTAATTTTGTTAAAATGATATTGGCTGATATATTCTCAACGTTCCATCCGATAAATATCTACATCTAAAATAAAAGAATAATAGTAACAACACAATATTTTTAATAACGATATATATTGACACTAATGCGATTATAGAGCTTTTCCAGAATAATGACTGGTTGAAAGTTATAATTGTTGGATGATTATATTTATGCGCCAAATTACCAAGATGTGTCAATGAAGATAGAATACAGTTCATATTTGTCAAATTTATATCAATTATGGGTAGAAAAGTGATATTATCTTTATTGCAGCTCGACTTTGTTTGTTTTTTGTAAATTATTTGCATCAAACCTGACCAAAAAGACATTGGATTTTTGATATAATAAGAGCTTTTCCAAAGAAGATCAACGAATGATAAGTATCAAATTTCGAAGGATTAAATGTTATTGTATCCAAAAGATTCTTTGATCTGAGTAGTAGAGAACTGACAATGAGATTTTTCTAGTATGTCTTTATCTGCGACCTTTACACAAGGTATAAGTTTGGAAATGAAGGATCCATCGGTAATACTTGCTATCATTCTCATTTCATGGAAGGTGTTACGCCTGCCAATAGTACAAATATTATTCTCCATTTAATTTACCACTGAGTTCACTTTCTGAAACTACTGTTGCACATCTCTCAAATTGTAATGCTTTGTTATACGAAGAGGAAAACCCCATATTTTGAAGTGATTCTAATAAATATTTTGAGCAAAAATGATGGTACATATGAACAGAAAGTCCTAATTGCAAGGGGCCATCACAGCATGTGGTCAAACAGCTTGTATCAGCGCCTACCCAATGGCAGCTATTTTCCTTTCTAAATTGTTACGTTTTTATACCAACAAATAACTTTGGTAACAAAAGCTTTAATACTTGAGAATTTTCCAAATTTAAATCTTCTTGTGTTGGGTATTTATCTTTGGAGCTCTCAACATTTTCCTTTATTTCTGATTGCAATAAACGAGCTGCAGCTTTAACTGACTGTATCTTTTGTAATTCTAAATCATCCACCTGTGACCTTTTAAAATAATCTTGGAGAATTGAGTTTGCAGTTTGTCTATATGTTACAATGAGTGGTTGACCGATTCCACCAGTTACAACAATATTTTCACCATAGAAATCTTCTTATTTTCGTTTGATATGACGATTGTTGTAAGCTGATTTTTTAGTTTAAATTAAAAACTCTTTCATTTTTTCGATTAAATCAGAAATTGAAATTTGTTCTTTATCCCTTTCCCTCCAGGGCAAAAAAAAACCCAATATCTCAGAGCGAAAAAATGAAATTTGACCTTTAGCCCTTTGTTGGACTGTAACTTTCTACCAAGTGGTCCAATTCTAATCATATTTGGCTCCTTTTTTCACCATATATTAATTTACTAGAATCTCCAAAAAAGAAAATTCAAAAAATGGCCACTTTTACAATAAATAATGGCAGAATTTTTTAAACAAAAAAATAAAAGAAAGCAAAAAAAAAACTAAATCATAAATCAATATATATCTTAGAAATAATGAAACTACATCATAAAGTCACATTTCAACAAAAAATTGGCTTCTAGATAATTCAATTGATAGACTTATTCATTGTAATCGACCGATCCATAATCCAAACATGCATGGTAAATTTTAAAACATGATTCAGGATGTAAACCTGGATTGCTTGGACAATCTGAGCATATATACACAGTTTTTTGAGGTTTCCCTTAATCTGTTCGCTTGCCTTGTGCATAACATACCCTGCAGTTTTTGGTTGTTTCTCGGATTTACCTTCTGACAGGTTTTCTATTGAGGGAAGTGTCTACCAACAAGTCGTACAAAATCCTCTTGTGGTACGATGTGAAGAGCTTATGGTCGAAGTGGCAGGGTTGTTACCAATTTATTGATAACTGTTAGGACAAAATCCGTAAATGGTATTTTGACACCTTGCCTTTAGACCACTTTCTGGCTATTAAGCACCATTTGTGTAATCAATCTAAAAGCAAGTTTGCGGTACCATTTGTACGATTTACGTAAAACCTGTAAGCTATGCGATTGTTGGTCTCAACAACACCCATATGGACAGTGTATGCTGTTATAGCTATAGTCTACTTTACTTGCATGTCATCTTTCGCGAAAACATTCACTACTTCCATCTGTAGCTGGTGACAGGCTGATAGCATAAAAACAACTTTCTCTTTCCCACTTGCTTTGTCCTTGTTGGATCGGTATTTTGTAACAACACCTTCACTTTTTTCGAGCCTTGCTGCAATTATTTCATGAGGGTAGTTGATCTGACTGGTGTGTTTTTTGAGAAAGGAAGAATTTGGCCAAGATAGGACTTGTGTAAAAAATGTCCGTGTATAAAAAATGACCTTTATTGATATAATTCTGCATCAAAACAACTGGAATTCTTTTGGTTGGAGGCATGATACTGCAAGGATCATCCTGATAAAACATACCTTTGCCACAGTAAACTAAAAAATCTAGAGTAATGTCATCTGAGGTACATAGTTCGTAGAGTTTGATACCAAAGCGAGCGCATTTAGTTTTAATATATTGCTAAAACTTCAAACGGTGTTTGTAAAGAACAAGGGACTCGTCAACTGATAAGTTCTGGCCTGGTTGGAAAACAGCTTTACATCTATTCTTGAAGAGGCCAATCAGAGGCCTAACCTTGTGCAAACGATCTCTGCCTTCATCATTAGGATTGTCAAATGAAGGAACCTCAATATCAAATTAAAGCGATTTCGTTTCATGGTTTTCGAATACAATGGTATTGATATCAATGTATCTAAAGACCAATATTGATGAATTGTTGGTTTGTGAACTACTCCCATCAATTAAATGAGAGCTTAAGTGTTTGCTTCATTTTCTTCAAAATATTGGTTAGCAAATTTATGTTTCAATAACCAGCAACATCCAAAAGTCCTCTGTCAAATAAAGATTTACGAAATCAAGTGCTGTAGGTTCATTTCTATCCATTCTTATTTTCAATCCTTCAACTTCACAAAACTAATTCAATGCAACATGGCTACCTTGATCGATCTTCTTCCAGGAAACTATTTCCCTAGTAGCATTAGCAGCTCCACGAGCACCAGCACATCCTTGAACTCTCCCTCTTCCTCTTCCACATCCAACAGCTCCATGTCCTCGCCCAACAGCTCATCGTCCACATCCACCTCGTCAACGTCCACCACATCCACGTCTTAGCAAAGGCTCATGTTCAGTTTCAGTATCAGAATCGGTATCAGCTTCTACTCAGCAGTTTTGAAGGCCTTATAAAATACCTAGTCTTTTTCAGTTGTCATTTGGACAACCAGTTCTACCACCTTTAGTTTTTACACCAATCCTTCCGCAACATTTTTCAGAAAACGGTTCATAATCTGATCAAGAAGTTACTGATTGACTTTCACTTTCACTTTGTTCTTTTTCTGTTGACTTAGGTGTTGCTTCTGCTGCTTCTGCTAGCAGTTCTTCATTAATACTACTAACACTATTATTATCACCATTGTCAACCCCTTCATCAATATACCTCTCTCTGATATCACCATCAGCATCTATATAGGGGTCTGCTGGTTCATCTGGGTCATCAGGGGGTAGTAAGACATCATCATCTTGTTGTAGTACAGGAGCTGGACCAGGGGTTTCCTCATGGTTAATAGTTTGGAAATCGATGTCTTCATGACTTAAAGTTGTTGTATTTTGTATCTCCTCTTCATATTCTCAATCACTATTATTTTCTGATTCATCTTCAATCAGTTTTTCATTGTAACTATCAAAAATTTCATTGATATTACTATACCGCTTTGGCTGTGTCGCAATCTTGAATCACTCATTTCAAAACAACATAACTCCTTAAGTAATTGCTCAAAACACTTCCGTTTTTTTTGTTGCTGTGTGGCATATTCTTTCTAGAATGTTCTAAAATAATGTTTAAGCTATAGCGTTCATTCAAATACCTGAAATCATCCGATAGTTAGATATTTACCAATCCAGCGGGTATCAGGGATAAAGTGGTGGTGTTTTATTACCCGCCCAGTGGGTGACTCTGAGTGAAAGTATCATAATTATTTTCAAACAATTCACATGTTTTTATAAAAGCATTTTGGTGTACTTGGTTTTCAAGTCTACCAGCTTCTTTCTTTACACGTTCAAAATTGTATTTGAATTTTACGCCAAGTTAGAAATCTCGACAATAGTTCAGAATGCAGCTAAGTAATATGTCTTTAATGCCAACCAATTCGTAAAAAATAAATATAAAAATCCATATCAAATTATCATAATCAAATTCTTCAAAAGTTGTAAAAACTTTCATAACATCTTATACGTCTTATACATTTTAAAGCTTTTGACAAATATCATGAATATTTAATGAGTTGGACATCAATTATTTTAGAAAATCATCTAATTTACAATTGTGAGATATTTAACGTATCAGACAAACTGAAACTGTTGTTTTTAAATAATGATTAATATTAATATTGGTCAGGAGTAAACACCTGGCTCAAACTTTATGTAAGTTGTAACGTTAAAAAATAGAAAAAGTGCCATTTTCAAAACTTCAATTACTACCCTTCCCTATGGCAAATATTTGTCGAACCTTTGTGACAAATTAGATATTCCGTTAAAAAACCTTTTGTTGCAATTTTGCCCCTTTCGAGGTATTTTTTCCATAAGTGCACTGTACAATATATGTTAATATAGGAGTATATTACGGCTAGTTGATATGTTCAAGAACGAAATGGAAAATTTTGCCCAAGCTGGGTTTAGAACCAAGAAGCCCCAGATGTCTAGTCTGACGCTCTGCCATCTGAGCTACCAGGACTACATCTGAGACACGATTTGGGATGGTTTCTTCCACTGCATCAGGGGAGTTGACATGTAACACTCACAATCCAGTGAGTAGATCATTGCCAGGGAATATCAATCCAGATATTACACCTAAGTAACTTTGCTAGCTAGGGCAAGTCATTCAAAATATCTTTGCTTATGGTTCCATTATGATTGTAAACTTACAAGGTGTTATGATTGTTATCGTTCTCTCAAATCCCTATTTATAAGAATCAAACATGGAATAATGTTAAACTCTAACGTATACCTTATGCACCCATGATACACTCATGCTAATATACACTCATGCTAATATACACTTTAGTATACACTTTGAGATACACTTTAAGATACACTTTATACACTAACAAACGCTTTATACAATCTAAGATACACTCTTAAGATACACCTTACACTCTCATACAGTATGTACACTATATAGCCTCTACATACACCCTAATATACACTCTTTCATATACATCTTTATAGGTCTTCCATGGAATAATGCTATTTGAATTTTGTTAGTCTATCTTCTAGAAAAACAAACAAACCATCAATTGACCCACCAATAATGATTTATGAACATCTATGGTAGAAATTAACCCTATCAAATTAACATTTATTAGTGGTGTACACTAGGGGACGAACCAACAGGCTCTGGCTCTGTTAACCTCACCAGAACAAAGTTATCTTTAGTGCACATGATGATATCAGTGCACTAGCCCAGTAGTTGTCTTGCGTATAGAGACCAGGAACCGGAAACACTAAATGATTTTTCCATTTTCAAGCAAATTAGCAAGAAGCTAAGAAATATAGGTACTATTTTTGTCTAATTTGAGCATATTTGGACATGTTAGAACAGAATTGTGGCATCATGAAGTATACCCATGACTTCTTCTGATTAAGGTCTATCAACTCACAAAATATATATATTTTTTTATATATTTAGGAATATTTTGTATGAAGATTATACTTATCAGATTATACTCAAAATGAATCAAATAGTAATGCCTCATCTAAATAGCCAGCTCTGCTAACCTATAATAGCATTACTAAATATGGCAAACCTATCAGAATGCCCTTGTCAATCTTGGGGATTCTTGCGCCTCTAGTAGAAACCATCAAGATTAAATACTGCGTAATTACCCTTATAATTCTCATAATTTATATTGTATTGAAGAATAAATTGTAGATCTAAGTGCTCCAGTATAATAATGGCCTTTCTATCAACAATTTCTAGATTTAGGGCTGAATTGCTTCTAATTGCCTCATAACAGATCCTGAATTGAATAATAAATTGTAAATCTAATCTTTTGTAGGTATGGAATGAGAGCACGATGGAATCAGCGCTGTTTACAAACTAAGTTTTGTTCTTGTCTTAAGTATGAACAATCAAACCAACAATTCTATCCTAGAAATCAAAATCATAGAAGTCATTTTTTGCCATTGAATATTCATCAATGCATCCTGGAGAAGTTGTTTGGAAAGCTGTTTTAGTTTGTATGAGTCAACTGGTCAGTAACCCACAAAAAAAACATTTTTCATCTCCTTCATCTATCACTCAACCGTTTTTCATCTATATCATCATTTTCATCTTCACCATCACTCAAAATCTTCCTATCATCATTCTTCTCCATCTTTTTAATTCCTAGCTACTTTTTGTTTACTTTTATGTTTCTTTTCTTCTTACTTTTTTCGTTTTGAACTCCCCTGATGTGCTGCATTCTTAACAGCACTCAGGCCGTGTGTACATGACTAATTGTTACTGTCTTTAGGAAAAAGGACCAATCTCTTTTTACTGCGATAAAATTCAACTTTCCTCACAGTAAAATTCAGTTTTCCTCCAGTAAACCTTTAATTACCTCGCAGTAAATTTGACTTTTCCTTAAGGTGAAATCTATTTTCCTCGCCTTATCAAAAAATATCTGAGAGAAATATCTTGTAATTAACCGTGACGATAGATAAATTTCCTCTTTTGAAAATGTTATCTCTCATCTCAGAACTTGCTTTTACCGTTGATTCTTCTGATTAACCGAGCAAGCTTATGATTTCGAATATTGCAAAGCTAGGGGATAAAAATATTCTAAACGTCTTGTAACTATTTGTTATTGTTACCATTGTAGTAAACAGAAAAATTAATTAAAATTACATCCCCCTCAAAGAAGCATTTAATTTGAATATTTTATTTTTATTTGAATAGAATGTTTTGCGATCCTTTCAAAAAAAAAAGAAAAAAGAAGATAATAGAATGTTATGATGATGTAATTTGGATGAATTTGACTGTTGCTCTCCTTTTGAAAAAGATTCCTATATTGTTGAATATAGGAATAATTAAGGGGTGGGAAGTAGCATTTCCCTTGATAAATAAATATCTTTTCTGTAAAAAAATATTTTGGCCAAAACCTCTCATTTCTTTCCCACACCATTTTTCTATTTTTCTCATTTCCTCCCTGTTTTAGGGTGCAAAACAGTAGAAATTGTACCTATTTCTTATCCAACCCTGTGGGATGCGATGTTGGCCAAAATATTGACCCTATTCAATAATATTCAATATTGACCCTATTCACAATTTCTCATAAAAAAATCCATGACATGCCATGACACTTCAGTGTAACGTAACGCAAATCTCTAACATATCTTACAAGAATTGTTTCCACTTTTTCTGAAGGATAAAACAAGTTTTTATCAAGACAAAATACAATTTTAACGGAGGAAGGAAACAGATTAATACACCCACAAGCAGACATCTAAATTTGAAGAATTCTCACCAAACAATGCCCTTCGGGCTAATAGAAATTGAAGATGGTGGTAGAGAA